>PPKM02000082.1:0-46013 GCA_003707685.2 Ogataea pilisensis
TTTTTAAAAGCCGCAATGGTCTCTAAAATGACAGAAATTATTACCTGCGAAATTTAAAAATCACCTCCAAAAAATTACCGCCAAAATTTTTCGAAATTGAATTTTCGCGCCAACCAACACTAGCTGATAGATCAACTCTAAGTGAAAACAAATGTGACAGTAGAAACGAATCCCCTTGAAATTGCAAAAAACTAGAATTCCCGGTTTTGCAGGTGATTTGGGATGGTAGAAAATTTTCTCATCCTCAAGGAAAAAAAAATTAGACATCCATCTCTATCAGGAAATAAAACAGTTATAGTGTTATGGTAAGAGCCAGCAATATCAGTGTCATTTTAATTTCAATTAGCCCAATCAGTCAAACGCTGGAATCTAACTGGAAAGATTAATTGAACACAGACTGAAAGATGTCAAAGAGATCTGCTGAAGACTTCTCGTCTAACAAGACCAATAAACGAAGCATCAACGACATACCACATACTGAGGACCCGAATGATATGGATATCGAAATTGAAGGTGGTATGGAGGATTTGTCGGGCGATGATTACGAAAGTGAAGGTGAAATTATTGAACTTGATACTTCAGGAGGCGAAGAAGATGACGAAGGACTAGATGAAGGTAAACTAGTCGAACAAAGTGCTCAAAAAGCACAGCAACAACTTGAAGAGGCTGAACATCAAGCTCAAGAAGCCGAACAACAAGACAGCACATTATATTTACCACATAGATCTAGACCTTTAGGACCAGATGAAGTTCTAGAAGCTGATCCAACTGTTTATGAAATGTTACACAATATCAACATGCCATGGCCATGTCTTACATTAGATGTGCTCCCAGATAATTTGGGTTCCGAAAGAAGAAGTTATCCAGCTTCAATGTACATCGCTACTGCTACGCAAGCAGAAAGATCCAAAAATAACGAATTAATAACTATGAAATTGTCATCTTTATCTAAGACTTTAGTTAAGGATGACGACGAGGAGGAAGATGAAGACGATGAGGATAACGAAGATAATGATCATGACCCAATCCTCGAAAGTGAAAGCATACCATTGAAACACACAACTAACAGACTAAGAGTCTCACCATTATCACAAAAAACAGGTGAATATTTGACCGCTACCATGTCAGAAAGTGGAGAAGTGTACATATTTGATCTAAGTTCTCAATTCAAAGCGTTCGATTCTCCCGGTTTTGTTATACCAAAACATGATAAAAGACCAGGCCATATAATCAAAGCTCACGGAAACGTTGAAGGTTATGGACTTGATTGGTCTCCATTAATAAATACAGGTGCCCTTTTAAGTGGTGACATGAGTGGTAGAATATATTTAACCACAAGGAAAAGCAGTAAATGGGTTACCGATAATACTCCATTCCAAGCTAATAACTCATCAATTGAGGACATTCAATGGTCCAAATCTGAGAACACCGTTTTCGCAACTGGTGGCATTGATGGTTATGTCAGAATATGGGATACTAGATCTAAGAAACATAAGCCTGCATTAAGTGTTGTGGCCTCGAAATCTGACGTCAATGTCATTTCATGGTGTGATAAGATTGATTATTTATTAGCATCAGGCCACGATGATGGATCTTGGGGTATTTGGGATCTAAGAAATTTCCAACCAGGGGCTCAGCCTTCCCCTGTTGTTTCATACGATTTCCACAAGTCTCCAATTACTTCCATTGCTTTCAATCCATTAGATGAATCCATCGTCGCTGTCTCCTCTGAAGATAACACTGTTACTTTGTGGGATTTAGCTGTTGAAGCTGATGACGAAGAAATCAGACAACAAAATGAAGAAACTAAGGAATTAAACGATATTCCGCCACAACTATTGTTTGTTCATTGGCAAAAAGAAGTCAAGGATGTTAGATGGCACAAACAAATTCCAGGCTGTTTGGTGAGTACTGGTACGGATGGTATGAATGTGTGGAAGACCATTTCTGTCTAATTGTCTATCTATACTTACATTTTCATATTTACTTTTAGATATAAATTTCTTTTTTTGTCGCTTGGCATTAATTGATATTAAAATCCAATTCTATATTTGTTTCAATATTTCGTCCTTATGTCGTTATTTTGTATCTGTATAATAATAGACATTCAAAACAGAGAACATCAACGATATATACATGGTGTGACCATCTCCTCTGTTAAATGAGTAAATTGTAAGCTTCATCAAAAGAAACAACATTAAGTGCCTACACATTTGGTAGAAGCGGTTCTGTTTCATTGTCTATATTCTCATGCTCTATTTCTGTTATTGCATTGAATTCATCCCTAGCTATGTCGTACTTCCAACTAAAGTAAATACACATAATTAATAGAATCAATTGCAAGCATGCAGCGCTTAGATAGGGCAACCAAGAGCTCCACTGAGACCCTGGTTGCAAATACAATGATAGACTCCATACAAACCCACCAGGGGTTTGTAAACACATCATATGCACAGATAAGCTACCCGGATGCTTAAGAGTATAGGTGGTATAGATTTGAGGGATGTATTGACCCATCGATAAAATCGTGGCCATTATACCGCAAAAATCGGCAAATCTCAGTATAGTTTCAGGAGTTCTATCAAAATAAACCAAGTATAGTGAGATAATAACATTCGTAGCCACATAAAATAAAAATATCTGGAAGTCGATATATAGTCTTTCGTACTCACGTCTGGATTCTGCAAGCGATGTTTCAGTTAAGAAAACACAAAGGAGCAATATCAAAGAATAACCAATCATCTGAGATCCCACTTGGATTAATCCAAGTTGAGAATTCAAACATTGAAAGGCAGATAAATCAGTGGTGCAGCAATGTCTAGCAGGTAAAGTGACCAAATATAGATTTGTAAAAGCTGCAAACCCAGATGTCGAGCCTAGAAGTAGAAACAAAGGTGATAAGCCTTCACTTGTTCTTCTAACTATGATCTTGGAATGCTGGGGGATATAGGAAATATAGATACCGATAGCTAACAACGATCCAAGAATGAAGTTTATTCTGGATGGAGACTCGTATACAACGCACGATTCATTCATTATGTACTATATTTCTCGTTCAAAAGTTTTTCATACTCAAGTTTCCAGGCCTTGTCGTGTAGGTGTATTTTATGTTTTTTTAAAATACGAACTTTGTACCAGGAAATCAACAGATTATGCAAAGAAACAAATAGGCTGATAAGTAATTAGTGAACACGTTTTTATTCTGACAGAGTTGATTTAGAGTTGTAAAATGAGGGGAAAGTTGGGGTTTTTCTAAGAAATGCTCCTTATTCTATAAGAAGAAATGTAATCACCGGAAATTACAAGACACCCAAGGATTATAATTCATATATTAAGGACACCAATATTGAAAATGACTGTAGCTACGGCATTTGCTGAAACAACTAGGTACTCGACCTCAAATGCCGAGATGAGGATAAGAGTGTTGAATCTTTACCGGAGATATTTAAGACACTCTAGGGAGTTTGTTAACAGTTATGATTTAGACATTCCAGCATCTCAAGTGAAGACCAAAATTAGACAAGAATTTGAAAGAAATAGATTTGTTTATGATCTAGCTTTGCAGAATGTCTTGTATATGAAGGCACAGATGGAGTTTCAAGAGTTAGTTAATTTTTGGAAACAACAGTGTCATGTTATGCAGTACTTTGAACCTTACCAATCGTATGATAATTCTAGCGGTGACAACTTCGTTCAAAAATTCTTAAAAGGTACTACTTAATTGATTGCCTTCTATTATGTTTAGCGAAAACTGTTAGGTAACAATGTGGCGTGCCGTCTATTTATTTACCATTGGTTGCAATTCCAATGTTTAGCACATACAGTAGTTATGCACTGCTTATCTATAGTACTATTTATTTTTAATGAAAAAAAAATATTACATATTATATACAAATGGTATTATGGAACTCACAAATTTTTCTCAGTTTGAGTAAGTTTTTAAATCATTCTCTAAATTAACAATGATCTTGTTACAAACTTTATCGTCAATAATCTTAATAAATCTAATCAACTCAAATGAAGTTTCAAAATCTTTGATTAAAACCAGCTTCAAGAGTATTTCGTTAATCAATGAAACATCAGTTTGATCGATATTGTTATCATCATTTTCTTCCTTCTCGTAATTCAACATAATGATAAAAAAATGGGCGCTCAACTTGTAATCTTTATGAACTTTAAATATTTTGTTCAACATTTCTCTTGGAGTTCTATTAAACTTTTTGAAGAAGATGGACCAGTATTGAATTTCAATTTTCTTCAGACAGTTCAAGTATACAGTGTATTCTTGGCCGGACATTTTAATTAATTCCAGCAATATATTGAAGTAGTTATGCTCAGTGTCAATATCTTCAGAATCATAGCAGTCTTGAATGTAACCCACTAACAACAACTCTAAAACAAACAAGAAATGCTTGAATCTATGGAACCTTTTATAAATGGCGGCAATACTCAACACATCATCTCCATCTTTGTCTATGCCTAAGTTAAGTTTGATGTAATGATCAACCAAATCGCTAAGGTAGTTTTTTTTGGTAGACTCAATTTTAAGATTTGAATTCTTTGAGTAGTCGATTTCAATGCCAAATATCATATTCTTATCGGGAATTAATGTGAGAGGATATGAAGTTGTGCCATTTGAGTTAACAGTGTAGTCCTTAATGGGCTTGCCATGCTTATCGGTGTCTGCAGTTCGGTTAATCTCGTTGTCTATTTGGATCATAATTGGTCTCAACTTCAGTAGATTCTTTTCATTGGATATATCATAGTGTATTAACTGGGACCCATCAAACACGGAAATCAAGTTAGCCGTCAACTTTGTAACGTATTCCACCGACTCATTAAGAACATAACTATGATACGTAGGTCTTGAGTCTGATTTTAGCTCCTTCTTAATATAAACTAGGTCACAGTTTGTGAGTACTAGTAGATCGTCGTCGTTCACTTTAATTATCGTTCTAAAATTCAATGCAATAGACGTATCGCCTTGGTCAAAACAATTTCTCAATTGATAGACATTAGCTCTACGAATCACCAAAGATGTCTTATTGATGACTTCTGACGATTTCTGTTGTTGGTAATGAGAGGTTCCGTTACCGTTAGCACCACTTCTTTGCTTTGATGTTTGAAATTGAAGTTTCCAAGTGTAACAGTTTAGCTTATCGGTTACAACTAGTAGTTCATCAGAGAACAAGTCAACATTAAAAGACAAAAAGTCTTCTTCAAGGTTGGATTCGGTAAAATTGAAACCCCAAATGATGTTATCATAACTGAAATCCTCATTCTTATCTAATATCTTGGTTGAAAATATAATAATTTCCGACTTGAGCACTTTTTCAAAAGTTTTACTTCCCAATATCAAATGATTCTTCCACCATAGACATGATCTCACCGGAGCTAAATCACTTTTATCTGAGCTGTCACTAGCAGTTAATGCTTTCCACTCGGATCTGAGTATGTTGTAAACCAATACATCATGATTACCAACGATACAAACATGATTACCATCATCACTGACTGAGTAACATCTTATTTCAGTATTTGTGATAGAAAATGAAAAGGGAAGTGTATGAGTGAACCATACATTTGTTTCTCTATTTGTTGTCTGAGTGATATTGTAGCCATTATGATGATGATGATCAATTAAATTCTTATCGTGTGCTTTGAAAACAGTGAATTTATCACTGGTCAGCAAGATCGGTCTTTTAGAGGTAACGGAATTCAACGATTTAGAATGATTCAAGTTGAGCAAGCTCAGTTTGAATATCTTGTGTTCGGATAACAGAAGGAGCTCAAAATTATTGGTAAAGTGGATTTCATTGGGTTTCAACCACTCCAAGTTATCATAATCATATGTAGAAAAATTCAAATTTCCTAAAGTAGAATACACGTTCCAACCATTCTCATATAATGCAATGATGGAATCGCCATCTGGACTTAAGATCAGATCTTTCAATGTATCAGAGTGAAGATGTTTCCTAATAGTTTTCAATTTTGTCATTGATAAGTCTCTCTTGATTTTGAAAATAATCAAGTCTCCATTTTGTAAACCAAGGTGGATCAAGTTCTTATAGTGATTGATAACACACTTGGAAGCTCTAACTATATCACCATTTAGTTGTTTTGATGCATCATAAACCAATACCCCTTCAAGTTCAAGAGTATCAACATCTCCTTTTTTCTTAACCATCCAGCAATTACCGAGATCATTAATCCAAATAAAACATCCCAACTCAAAATTATGGAACAGTTCTTTGGTGCCATTATCATTCTCGCTCTTATCAGTATACCACTCTAACTCATTGGCTAATACAAATTTGATATGTTGTCCTTGATCGTTTGCATCGATATCCTGTTGCTTCTTTGCAGTAGACATCAATTGAATCGACTGGAAGGCATGAGGCTTGCAATTAGCCAACAGTAACTGGCCGTTGGAAATAAAAAAATAGTCAACTAATGGACTTTGAATGTTCAATATGAGCTTCAAACGTAACCCGTGGTCATAAACAGGCATCTCATTAGGATTACTACTCAACATTACATTAATGAAAGTTCTCATTAAATTATCCGGCCCATTAGACATGCTTGTTGTATTCGCATTCGATATATCTGCAGCAACTAAAGGCAGCCCATTTTGAAGAATCTTGCCCTCCGAGTTGAAAATTGTTAACAATTCGTCAGTGAGTGCATTTTGGATAGTAAATATAAGTAAGATATTCTTCGTTGTCTCTATTGCAAATTGTCTTCCATTGGGTGATCTTTTAATCTTAACATTGGACCCGAATTCATTGACTGAATTGTCTGATCTGATATGCGCAGCGATGGGAGAATTGGTACGGGAGTCAAACACGTATAATGATCGATATGTGATAATAAGATACGGTAGGTTAGAATTAGAATTTTTCGTTATTCCTGCAATAATTGGATCATGGTGTGGATCGGGCTGGTAACTTATCTCTTGTGACTTGTTGGTCAGTCTAGAGGACTTGTAAAGGTCTTCTACTTCAGGCAAGTGTTGAGTGAAGGATAAAAGATTGGGCCAAAACATACTCCTCTGCCTGTATATTACGTGTCTATAATGATTCCTTCTTTAGAATTCAGCGCTTGGAGTGTCAGTCGGATAGGAGACTAGTACAGACAGAGAGCTGGGTAATGGTTTTCATCTACACTTGACCTGGGTACTCTATTCATATATGGAGATAGATGAATGGAAATCTACCGGAGGAGTGCGTGTCTCAAAGAAACCGGTGGCAGTGCAAGTCTTCAGTTTTCTGGTGCTTGCACCAACTGATACGACTCACATACATATATGTTGGATCAATAGCAACCACTTAAGAAGGATCTTGTTCAATTTGTTTATAGCAATGCAAACATACAGTACAGTCAGCTTATAAAAAGAGGGAACGGTTTTAAAACTCTGCAAACAATGCTACTAATCATATCACCCGAAAATTTACGTTACATTTCTTTTAATGAAACAAGGGGGGTAATAAATTACTTGAAATAAAAAGTGAAAAGATGAAAAAAAAAAGTCCCAAACAGGAAAAAGAAAGGACTAGAGGGGGTATATAAATATAATATGTTCTGAAAGCTGAAGGATATGGCAAACCCCAAAAAGTAAAGAAATGGCCAGTGTGTATAGTTTTATCATGATTCAGAATGATTCATCAGCAATTATTGCCATTCTTTTTTTTTTCCTTCCTCAGTTAGCTTCCCTTCAGTTTCAAAACACATACATAAGGAATTACAACCAAAAAAAAAGCAAAAAAAACCTATGTCAGCGAAAAGAACAACAACATGGTGGGAGAATTAAACAAAAAGGGGCAAAAAGTGAAAGCACATCTTATAACACAACACAAGACAAAGAAGACATTAATAAAAATAGAAAGCACTTTTAACAAAGGACCCAAACCAACAAAAATGAAAAAGAAAGAAAGCAAAAGTAAATCCAGCAGCCGAGTCAGTGTACTTTAAAAACAACTGGCTACTATTTGTTACTTAATCCATCATATCTTCCAATGGTGCTTCATCAGCGTAATCTAGATCTTCATCAATGTCATTACCATCTTGATATTGTTGGTACTCACTAACTAAGTCGTTCATGTTAGATTCAGCTTCAGTGAATTCCATCTCATCCATACCTTCGGAAGTATACCAATGCAAGAAAGCTTTCTTTCTAAACATGGCACTGAATTGATCACCAACTCTTCTGAAAATTTCTTGAATTGAAGTAGAGTTACCAACAAATGTGGCAGACATATCTAAGCCTTTTGGAGCAACTGAACAAACAGCAGATTGAACGTTATTAGGGATCCATTCAACAAAATAGTCTGAGTTCTTTGTTTGCACTTTGTGCATTTCGTCTTCAACTTCTTTAACAGAAACATTACCTCTGAAGAAAGCAGCAACAGTTAAGTATCTACCCTTTCTTGGGTCAGCAGCAGCCATCATGTTTTTTGAGTCAAACATTTGTTGTGTTAATTCAGGGACGGTTAAAGATCTGAACGATTGGGAACCAATTGAAGTCAATGGAGCATATCCAACCATGAAAAAGTGCAATCTTGGGAATGGCACCAAGTTAACAGCTAATTTTCTTAAATCAGAATTTAATTGACCTGGGTAACGTAATGAAGTGGTAACACCAGACATCACAGATGAAACTAAATGATTCAAATCTCTGTAAGATGGTTGGCTTAATTTCAATGTTCTAACACAGATATCATATAAAGCTTCGTTATCAATACAGAAAGTTTCGTCTGAGTTTTCAACTAACTGATGAATAGATAAAGTCGCATTATATGGTTCAACAACTGTATCTGAAACTTTTGGAGACGGTAAAACAGAGAAAGTAGCCATCATTCTATCTGGAAATTCTTCTCTGATTTTAGAAATTAATAAAGTACCCATACCAGAACCAGTACCACCACCTAAAGAGTGTGTGATTTGGAAACCTTGTAAAGAGTCACAACCTTCCGCTTCTCTTCTAACAACTTCTAAAACAGAATCAACTAACTCAGCACCTTCAGTATAGTGACCCTTAGCCCAAACATTACCAGCAGATGATTGGCCATAGATTAAGTTATCTGGTCTGAATAAATCACCATAAGCTGATGATCTGACGTTATCTATGGTACCTGGTTCTAAATCAACTAAAACTGCACGTGGAACGTATTTACCATTGTTGGCTTCGTTGAAATAAACGCTTAATCTTGATTTTTGAATGTCGTCATGACCATGGTAATTTCCATGTTCGTCTAAACCGTGTTCACCACAGATAGTTTCCCAGAAAGCAGCACCCTGTTATTATTAAGATAAAGGTTCAAAGAATAAATGAACAAATTGTGTTAGTAATTAACTATCGTTTAGTTATGGCATCATAAAGACACTTAATTTATTGGGGGATATGTGTGTGCTTATAAGGAACTCTCTCTCTTGTCTTTATATGTTGTCTTTATATGTTCTTTTCCTTCCAATGAATGTGTGTGTGATTACTCTCTCAGGAAAAAAAAATTACTTACAATTTGGTTACCACATTGACCAGTTGACAAATGAATCTATAATATAAAGTATAGTCAAAAAGAAAAATGTTAGTATTCGTTCAAAGTAAATGATTTGTCTTAAAAGCTATTGAATCAGGGCAAAAGCTTAGTCTTGGACAAACGTGCACACAAACCAACTGTGTATGTGTGTGTATCGCTTGCAAGTATATATATATATTTGATTGTGAAAAGCAGACATACAATTTCTCTCATGATGATATGTTTGAACTATATGTATAACTTGTTGTGATGTCGATAGGATGACAAAAGTAAGGTATACACAAAGATAAAAAAGGTGCAAACAAATAGATAAACAAGTACCAATCTTGTGTTTTGTTGATCAATAGAACTGTTTTAGAAATGTAAACAAATGTCTCTGTGGCAGTCCACAAAAGGAGAAAACGCCAAAAAAAAAACCAAATATGTGTGACGCACGACTTTTGTCTTTTGCGGGTTGTTCCATTTATTTACATTTTGTTACGTAATCCTGTATGGTCGATCACTTGAAAAAGAGCACGTGAAGCATTTAACTTAAATGATATTCTATGTGATATGTTATCCGTTATCTGTTTATTCTATTTATTCAACCTATATAAATAGCTATATTATTATGTACTTAAAGACGGTTTTTTTTCACACAAAGGCCAAGAGCAAATCATCACCACTCAAGGAATATAAACTTTGCTATACCCATTAACTTTCGTCCTACAACAGACACATTCATTAAAATTTCTAACAAGCAACGACATTCTGCAACTCTCACAAATGGCAAGACACTTACACGGCCACAAGATGACGTGCCGTGAGTTGATATGACAAATAACGCAGGTTCCCAATTTCTCAAACGCCTCTTCTTCTTGTTCGTGATCCCAGTCGCAGTCATCGTTGGTGTGAGTAGTAGGTGATTTTTTTCTTTTCAGTTTGAGGAAATCGGCAAGCTTATATTCAGAGTTAAAGTGTTCGTTAAATCTCGATCTGGTGATCATTCTTGATGGTGCAGTAGTGTCCTTGGAGTCTATGTTGTTGTTGCGTGACATGTGCAAGTTTAATATTCTTGCGAATTGGATCTCGTCAGTGGTTTTAGGGAAAAGTATCGATTGAAAATCTTCAGGGTTCACCAGCTCCGTCAAAGCAGTTGGTTTAGCAAATGACGTTGTTCTGGCTGTGGTAGTGGATTGGTTTATGTATTCGGACTCTCTTATTGCCGAATTATTAGACATGTAAACTTGATTTTTTTTAACAACTGATTCGACATCAGAATCATCGTAATCACTGTTAAATTCATATTCACGGTCTGATAAATCTTGTTCGTCGTCGATGATGGGATAGTAATCTTGAGAGTTATCAATTTCAGATAAGTTCGTATGAAGTATTATTTCACCGTATGATGACTCTAATTCTTCTTCGTCGATCTGAGACATGTCAAGCAAGCTTTTGTTGTTTGAGTGGAGGAAGAACAGTTCTCTCTGTTCAGCAGATAAAGAAGCTGGCGAATAAGTTGAAGTATTCTCTTCAGGATCCTTAAGAAAAACAGGTTCCTTTCTCAAGATTAAAGAAACTATCAAAGTGCCAAATTTCAATACCAATTGACCCATTTGAACAATTCTTGCTTTTATAATCCATACTTTTTTATGACCTTCAGCTTGTCTTTGTTGGTATTCAACCATCTCAGGGTGATTACTTATCTCATTCCCGTATCCAACAAGACTCTCAAGTTCCTTTTTTGTGCGACTACCAAGTTTAGTTTGATGGTTGTAATTGCTAGCTTCTATAAAAGTCGTTAATGGTATTGCAATACTGGAGTATTCTTTAACGTAACTTTGCTTAGCAGCGGCATTAATAACAAATGCTCCGATTCTAATCAACGCAGCATAAAAATCATCGGACAAAGTGATATTAATCGATTCAATGTGGTCAGTTAAAGTGCTGAAAGTTAAATCTGATGCAGAACCTTTGAAAATAGCAGCTAATAAGAACACAGCGATACTTGATATAATGATGGAGAGTATTATCATCTGTGGTAAGTATCCCATTACGATTGTGAATGGGATATAAAAAAATCTACCAGTTGCAAAAATATGGAAGTAGAAAGTTAGTGTTGATATTCCCAAGATAAAAGAAGGTATCAATCTATATTTCTGAGCATTGAATAATCCCAATAGATGAATATTCAATTGATTGATTAATGCAATAGCGCCAATTAACAACATTTCAAACGAAGGTCTTTTAGCAGATTGAATTTCTTGGAAAGCTAAAGAGTATTCAAATAAAGTCAATCCGTATTCGACGTATGGTTCATTACCACTTGTAACAGCAATAAACGTTTCGAAAACTTGACTCAAGCATAATGACAAATAGAAAGGTTTAAATATCGATGGAGTAGGACCGTAAAAAGTGGATTTTTCGTTATTGCTATTGGTTGATGTTCTTTCAAAATATTTAGAACTATACTTCTGACTTAAAAATGACATTTTGTAAAAAGTTTCCTTGTTGAAGTTATAAAAATTTGGTATAAATTTTTTGAAAATATTAGAATGAGAATATAATTTCAAAGAGACAATTATACCGTAGCTCCCTTCAAACAATATATAAATAGCCAATAGTCGTAATATAATCTTGGATATTGTCGGAAGCTTTCTATTACTTCTTGACGAAGCAAAAATCAGTATTCTATTCAATAGGGAAGCAGTCAGGACACAAAAAAGAGCAAAAGGAGAAATACAATAGGAAATCATAGATTTACTTCTATTGCCAGGTATCCCGGATTCCAAAGATTGTTCAATAATGGCATCGGCAAATGAGTCGAAAAGTCGTTTTAAAAGCCATGAAGATTTCATTATCTCTGTTAAGTTGTCATTTTCAGATGGGTCTATAATAGATGCGGTAATGTTGACCACTGCAGAACTGTTCAAAGATGAAGAAGAAGCCGCAGAAGATACCGTTGATAATAAGCTTGACATGGTTTTACTGTTAAAAAGACTGCAATAGGGTCTAAATAGCTAAATAATATTCAATAGAGTAATGTTAAGCAACAGTTTTGTTGAACCGAGATAATACTAATAGCAGTAGCAGTAGTAGTGTTAGCGGATGGTGAAGATAACTAAAATTTGACGCTGAACTTGACGCTGGAGTGTATAATAGAGGGAGACTAATAAGTAGCGTCCATACTATTCAAACCGCTAATATGCAAGCAACGGATCAATAGATATTACCGATGTAAATTAGAAGTGTTGTTGTGTATAAGATAAACGATAAACGTATCGTATCATTAGTTTGTCTCTCTCGGTCCCTGCAACAGAACAGAAGTTGAATCGAATCGGGTTGTCTATCAATGAGGCTCGTATCCATCACGTAAGCAATTGCTTTCAATCAGCTGATGTAATCTTGTCGTGGACACCAGCCGCCACTCCACCGGGGACAGCACAGCACAGCACAGCACAGCACCGGGCAGGCTGCCACTGGCTGCCACAGACTGCCACTGCGGCCCCGCCTCTTTCTCTGTCTCTTTCTCTCTTTCCCCGGATTCTCCTCCGCTCGCTCCCCGTCAACGCCAAAACAGAAATTCCAAAAACAGCGCCAATCTCTCCAAAATAAGCAGCACACACTGTTCAAGATTCACTTCTCTCTAAATAGCATTATTCTGCCTCTCCAACTAATTTCAACCTAACCTTCATCTATGGTCATCCACCAGTGAATATATATATACTGTCTTGTTACTCATTACTAATTATTCCTTCTATTTACATTACATGACACAACACTCCTATACCCATCTTGCATTAATGAAACAATTCATACGTATATAGTTATAGATACCAATACATACAAGGGCATCGAATTCCTTTTAAGTTGTCTTACTTATTTATTCAGATCTGGTCGTTACTATCTGCTCTCTGATAATTTTTACTCTCTCTGCATCTACGCTTGATAGACCAAGGTCAAGGTCAATACACACACAAATAGATACATAGATAGATAGATATCATAAACGCAAACAGCATACTATTCTACCTTGTGTATCATACTACATGCAAATATGACTGCAAATTTACAAGAATTACTTGAAGATCAAGAACGTAGGTCTTCATTTGATCTTACCTTGGTTGATTTGCTGAAAGTTATCAAGAACTCAAAATCTGAGTTATCGGATAGTTCTACTACTCTAGTGCGAGCTACTAAAACATTGTCAATAGCAGATATGAGTGATGTTGATTCTCCAAAGCAATCAGCATTGTCCGTTCAGAACGATTCGCAAACACAAACACAAACCCCACCATTAACATCATCATCATTATCATCAGCATCTATTTCAGAACCACAATCCCAAACTCCCAAATCTCGAATAGAAACAGCATTATTAGAAATGAAAATTCCTCGTGCGTCAGATTCATTAACTCTCGATACTTTGATCGATCAAGGTTCAGGTGGAACCATACATAGATGTATAATGAAAAACGACCATAGGAAAGTATTTGTTTTGAAAACATGCATACGCAAACCTGATGAGCCTATCACCCAATACATCTTCAACGCTTTCAATGAATACCTGATGTTGAAAACATGTCATTCGTTCAACAACAGTAACAACTCATCGTCTTCTAATACGACCAATACTACTGCGAATAATAATAACAACAACCTATCAGTGGTCAATGCTCATGCTTTATTAGTCGACTCCATAAACGATGATGGACTTCGTATTTCTATCCTCTTACAATACTATAAACATGGTGACTTATTATCGTTATTGTCCAAAGCTAGAAAACTGAGCATAACAATCAGTGCACAACAAAAAGATTTCATGTTTTACAAGATTTTGAAAGCTGTCAAATTCTTGCATATGAAAGGCATCGTACATCGAGACATCAAGCCAGAGAATTTCCTGATTGATGAAAATGGTGAATTACTCTTGGGTGATTTTGGTTACGCTGTAGATTTAAATGAGCTGGAATCATATGATGTAACGAATAACTTCTTGTTTTGGGGCACAGCGTCATTTAAAGCTCCAGAATTGTACCGGTATAAAGAAACTCCTATTGAAGAACTGAATCTAGACTCTGTGGATTTCAAAGCTATCGATATCTGGGCCCTGGCAATATTATACTTCAATATCACAATATTAACTAAACCTTGGATGGAAGCTAATCTCAAAGACAGAGAATTCAAGAAATTTAAAATCAGTTATGAAAATTCAAAGTTAAATAAATTAGAAGCGTATCAATTGAACAAGTGTTTAAGTTCGATACCTCAAGCTTTCTTGAAGTTGCCTGAAGTTAGTAGAACCACCATAATTCAGATGCTTAATCCTTCTCCCGCAGACAGGTTATCTATAAGAGAAGTGGCCAATACCGATTGGATGATTCAGACTAGACTTAATTATGAAGCGTATACGAGGAAGTACAGTAAGAATGGGAAAGATGAAGAGTTTCTCAAGCTTCTCAAAGCGTGACAGAGAAAAAGGGATAAAGCTTGATGAATTTCTGGTGTTTTGTCGGAATCTGTATATGTGTATCTACTTTTGTGTAATCGTTAATGAATTTGTCATACAAGCATTCAATTATGCAATGAAACCAACTAGGGCATTAAAACTTATTAACTTGGTAATATGTAAGTCGTTTACTTAAAGAGTGAAAATGGGAAGATTAAAATTATCGATTAAAATATAAAGAGGGAGAAACTAAAAAAAAATCCGGGAGAAAGTGAGAGTACCACTAAAGCAGGGAGGAAAACGGTGACGATAAATGGTAGACAAAAACGGGGATGGGGCAAATCGTGAAGCCTGCTTCACGATTACAAAAAAAAAAAAAAAAACGGACAGGAAATGAATAAATGTGTATAGCGAAGAACAAAACGAAATGTTTGAGATCTTAACTGATAAAACTGTCTACGCATAATGTGAATTAAGTCACCTGTACCTATTCAAAATCTTGAGTTTTTGTTTTTTATGCAAGAAATGCTATAATGTTTAACAAAAAAACAGAACAAAAAAAAGATGCAAGCGAAAGGGAAAGCAGCATAACTATTTCTTTCGTTTGCTCTTTGTCTTGGGAACGCTAGGTTGTAATGATTAACTGATAGTTGTAAGATAATACTAATCATGCGAACTCCACTCTAGAAGTAATGGAGAATAAGCATGTAAGAAAAAAATGCTTATGTTTGTTTGAAAAATTAAAGAAAATGTAGTCCCTGATGCTTATGAACTTGAAGTCCAGGGATGGCTTGCAATTATGATGTGACTATGCATAATTTATGAGAAAACTAATGATATGTAAGCAATGCAATAATTCATGTATTTTTGTTTTTAACACTTTTTTTTTCAAGTTTTTTTTTGTTTCTTTAAGATTTTTGAGGACTTTGTAAAATTATAAGTTTGAATGAATGAATGGGGCATATTTCATGAAACGAGGTGTTTTGGTATTTCTGTTTTCTTTTGTAAGTAAGCTCCACGATAATGACAGAATGGAAAAAATTAAGAAACAAATGGAAGATATTTGTTAAGTTTTTCGAAATGACACAATCAAAATATAAACTGAGAAGTTTCGTCTTATTAATACATTCCAAGATTAGCAATGTCCAATTGACTATCGAAATCAGACGAAACGATTTCTTTGTCATCGGAGTTGAATAGTTCATGGTGGATGAGTTCGAGTTGTACTTCTTTAGCAACAAATGTTGACTCAATATCTGCGTCTTCAACCTCCAGGTCGTCAACCGAGCTTGAATCATTCAATTCAGAACATAAAGTAACAGGAGATACAACATCAGTACTATCAAATGAATTTCTTTCTTCCATGAAAGTGGTAGGAGAGATTAGTGATTTGGTTCTGGTTGTAGGGACCATGTCAAGTAATTCTAATGAATTGATCAATGAGATTATTAGTTTCTTTTTACCAATTTCTGAAGAGGATTTGTAATTAGGTGAATCCAAGTTTGGAGTTTCACCATAGAGTAAAGACAAATTAACTTCTTTTGGATATTTCTGTTCTTCAATTATATAATTTTCCGGGATAGTGAATGGTGCGCACAGAGAGATCATATCGTGAGCGTTAATGACCGGTTTTGGAGGGATCGAAACTATAGGTGCATTTGTAGTACGTGTCTTTGTTGCTATCTTTTTAGTCACGGTATTATTGTTATTATTATTATTATTATTAGAGAAAATGGATGATGAGCTTTTATTCCATTTGAAATCACTTTCCTTTTTCGTTAATTTTGAATTAGAATCCGAAGAATTTGAAGCTCTTCTCTTTGCTCTTGAATGTGATGATCCGGAATTTGATCTGTTAGAAGATGAAGAAGCAGCAGGCATGGGATTTGAAGAAATATTTTCGTTACTCTTCTTTTTAGTTTTGTAGCTGATTGAGGAGTCTGATTGTTTCTTTTTGCTGTTGCCAACTGCTCTTGTGATAGATGTGTCAGTGGTTGTTGAAGTCATCATTTAACTTCGAATTCTATGTATGATGATGATACTGTGAGAGAGACACTGTTGAATTTGTTATTCTATCGTAGTAGTATGTCTGCACAATTGTGAGAGACTATAAAGCATGTAAATAAGAAGAATAACACAGAGAAGAGTCTCTCGTGTAGTGGAGTAAAGTAGAGTAGAGGCTCAGAAAGCCAAAAAAAATAGAAGAGAAAGGGGGAAACAATAAAAAAAGGGGCTCTAGATACATATATATATAAATGAAAACCATTTTAGGATTAATTTCTGATCTGTTGATTGATTGATTGATCCAGCCCATCTTCAATAAGGGAAAACACGTTGCATTTCCCTACCCGGTTGTTTGTGTCAATCTTTAATACCTCCGTTCCCCACACAGAGGGTTTTGTGTTTTTTTTTTTTGCGCAAACAAATGAGCTTCAGATGCCTCGCTGCTGTCCTTTCTTATGCATGTCATATCGTATCTATCACTGGAGCATGGGAGCATCGAGAGGACGGACGGCTTGACAATGGAGTTAACATGTAGCAGGGCGAGGGAGGGAGGGACCTGAAGTAGCGGCCCCGGAAGAGGGGACAGTGTACCGTGTGCAGGATTGCCACCTCATATGACAGTGCACCATGGGGGGTGGAACTTGCTACAGTCACGCCGTGGCTGTGGCCTGCATGGAAGTGTGTTTCAAAGTTAGGAGGCTTTTTCCTCCTCCACTTGAATGAATACCCAGGTTCTTTTTTCCCAGAGTAAGCTCACTATCAGCATCAGTACAATCGATTAATAGAGCGTTATTCTAGGTGGAATCTGATAGTGCAATTACAATTACTGGTAGTTTAAATGCACCAATACATCTACATTTATTGGCCTAACTAAACAACAACTTATATCAGTGCTTGCGTTTACAAAGTTGCCGAGCGGGGATAATTCTAATCTAATTTTTTTTTCTCTCACACTAGTCTTGTAAAAAAACTTCGGGATAATTTCAATTTTTTTGCATTAACCCTCAAAACCTAGAAAACCGGGGTTTAGGTTAATGCTGTCACAATTGCGCTACACGCAATTGTGGATTTTCAAGATGGTATGTTTAGGATAGAGATGCATGCAAAAATGAAAAACATTTAAACTTAATTGAAGATATATAACTTTAATTTTAAGTACAGAAGGTCAATCTAGCTAAATTATAATTTATCTGAAAAAAAAAAGATACTCAAAATTATCCCTGTGAGTCAAAAGAGAGACTGCATGTCGATGATTCACTCATGCATGTCATGAATGTAATATGCGGGACAGTGGCATGTATGCATGTGTGATTAGATTGACACTGCCCATATCTTTGCATAATAGTATGATGTGTCTTTTAGTAGCGTTAAAATTCCTACGGACTATACAAACAACACCATATTCAATATGCTGTAATTCATGTGGCAAGATCTGTTTTAAGGTATTTATGTAAACCTATCCACAGAAATAAGTCAACCATTTTGAGAAAAATTAACATTTCGACATTGTAAAATCATAAAGATCACTTTGGGCCCCAATATCTCTACCCTATCCAAGTTGATATTTAAGTTATGTTCGCAAATGTGTAATTGTTTTTTGTTTTTTAACCTTAACTTATGCGTGCGGCTTCAATATTAAAGAAAGGGGATTATTGTATATAAAAAGAATGTCAATCTTTTCAAAGTTTATTACAAAGACAGGGGTCATGATTTATGACAATATCACTTCTTAGCAGATGTATGCTACGTCAAGAAGACTTACAAAATGGGCATATGCATCTTTAAATATCCCCAGAATTCTTTCACGGTTCCAGATGATTATCGATAATCACTAGACGCTTGAATTGAGCCGATCTTTGTATCGGCAATTTGTGTCGTTATCTTGATTGATGTGCCCAAACAACACAGACATTAAGAGCAGCAGCAACCATGAATTTGAGGCATTGACACTGCTCGGGGAGCTATCAGTGCGGATTCTAAGGAAATAGCACGTAAAGTGAAGTGCTATTGCTTGACATAATTTTGTGTTTGATCTCAAGTCCGAAGCACACCTTATATAAATATCACCACGTTCATCAGCAATGGGCCAAAAAAAAAACGCATGGCTGTGGTGGTTCTATAAAGCCCCACATGTTGTTTGGTTCATTCGTTGCCCATTAAGAAAATCATACATAAATTTTCTGGATAGTCAAGTGAATACCCAGTGAAATCTATAGATTCCATTGAAATGTGGGCAACAATTATACGAACCTTCAAAAAAGGTAAACAGATTATTATATGCAGCATGAAATAGCCGAAGTAGTAAACTGGTTTATGGAAGATTCCAGTTGTAGTTGCAAGTGACAGGATTGTTCGGCTTGTGCATTGAGTGTATGTTTCCCTAAATGGGATGAACCATGAAATGGGCAATCAATTGGAACCTTAGTGTGGATCACTTCACAGTTTCACAGTTTGTTAGTTTTTTTTATCTTTTTTTTTTTTTGTCTGAAATTGATTATACAGGAACTAAGCAAGGAGATAAGAATTAGTGCTTGATTCCACTTACGAAGAAAATGGAAATGATCCGCTTGTGCAAAGCCTATCACTTATCGGAGCTGTCATTCATGTCATAGTGGGACTCTATTGTGAGCTAATCTGGTTTGCTAATCCGCTGATTTTCGTTCGAACCAGAGTGAATTTCTTTAATCTCATTCCTCTTCACATAGTCTAATAATCTGTAGCATGATGCCGTATCCCCAAAAACAGAAGTTCCTTATTGAACTCGAAGTAACTTTCTATATAATTTTTACTGCTTACAGCGTTCTCATGAGAAACAATTTGATTTATGGTGTTGTTCGATCTCTTTTTTGCCAGGATTCCAACTCATTTTTATGACGGTGCGTGTTTAACTCTACATTTTGCAATATTTTGAGATCTGCTTTAGTTCCTTAAATTTATAGTATTCATAGGGTCACCGTTCAACAGGAATCTACTTTTCTTTTGTTTGACAGTATGGAGCAAAAAAAATGCTGAGATATGACATCTAGCCATATATGAAATCAGATAGGAGGCTACTACCTACGCAATGTATTACGCGATGGAGTTAAATCGTTGGGTACGGTAAATTGCATTAAAGTTCAATTTGACAAAAATCTGGTTAAACTCAAAATTCAAAATTGCTTCTGTATGTATGTAATATGTACATTTAAGGAGATCTTCTTCCACAATGTGAAAAGCGCGGAGATATTGTTGCATCAAATGGCGTGTAAGTCTTTAGGGGAATATATATACAGTGGGCCGCGGGTGGCGTCACTTGGATACCAAGATTCTTAAATTTGGCTATGACTTTGAATAATTGAAAATTAACTAATAAGCTACTGCTTAGCTAGCGTAATATGGTGGACAATTACGAGAACCAGAATCAGGATCAGAATCAAAATACTTATTTGTTCTCCAAACACTCCATACTTGAGATATTATCAATTGTGTTTCTGGCATTGATTTGAAACAAAAAAAAAAAATCGATCTCATCCATATATTTATATATATATATCTATCTCTAAAGCATTATCGGAAAATGATCCATGATAACAATTAAATAAAGCGCCATTGTGTATTGAATTGAGGATTCAATTATGTGAAGTTGTGAAACAATTCATATCTGCGAAACACCAGCCTCGGAATTTCGGCTGATTTGTTGCAGATGCGTTACCTGAATGGCTGCATAATAGCCCTTTCTGTATGAGCAAGCAGGAAATTTTCAGGAGAATGTGTCTTATTTTTGGTGACCAGGTATCCATTGAATTTCGTTACACTTTGGCCGAGTCGTTACTCAGATACAGAAGAGAATTATAGTGTGAGAAATGGTACACAGTCTGTAGTGAGGAGGTCCTCCCGCTAAATAATCTTGCATATACCTAACATAATGATTAGTTAATACTAGGTGGTTTCCAGTAACCAGTGAGTATCAATAAAGGGGAGGTATTTTAATCACGTAAATGCTACTAAGAGAAAGGATGATCGTCTTTGTTTTGTACATCACAGAGAGCGGTATCGCATCACATCACAATTTGATACACTCTAAATCTACAAGGATTCCCAAATATTGGAAGACGAACATCTATGTAGATTGCTAATATTCTACATTGTATTGTACGCTTTGAGTAAAATATATGAGAGAAACAGGGGTTGAATATGATCTGACTTTTATATGTAAAGTGGATGTGTCGGCTTTTTGTTTTTCCGCCCCTTTCTCAGCGTTAAGAGCTGATTCTTCACTATTGATATGTACTGGCAACAGGAGGCCCATCGTATGCTCAGCGAAAGTAGCATTCTCTTTTCCTTTTATTGGTCTGGTGGTCAATTGTTTCCATCTGTAAACATATCAATCAGGTGGTTAAAAAAAAACCTTTCCGCAGACACAAATAGTCATCACTCATACCTACGTGTATAATTACGATCCGATAGTCGACGTTGTTCGACAAATAATAGAAAAATAAAACACAAACACAAGCAGGGGCAACTCACAGTTCGACCATGTGTGTTGGAACATCGCATAATATAATATATCTTAGTTCTGTTTCAATGCCTTCTAGAATTGTCATTAGCTATAAGCTGCAAAATTTCTAGTAATAGCAACCGATATAATTAAGTACAAAGTTTTTGCAGCAATACTGTGCAGCAAGTAATTGGTTCTTTCCCCAGGATTTTGTTGTTGAGCGGAGATTTATGATTCGTTACGGATGCAAGGCAGCAAGGAGCAAAAAAGGTGGCCAGGTGTCTTAGAGGCTTGAGGATTTTTGAGCATAGGTTATTGTTGATAATATGATATATATATATATATGTACACAGATGGCCAACGAGGAAGTACAAAGGCTAAATTGAACTAATGCAGAAATTAATTTTCTGGACTTTAGACGTCAGGATGCACAATGGCATAAGTCTCGCACCTCGGAACAGAGACAGTTAAAGCACTGATTTCTGCTTATCCGGGTAAATTCTGTGTTTTCCGTAAACACACGACAACTTTACTACAAAAAAGGCAGACAGTTATTTGTCTATCTGTGTTACAATATATCAATTCACAGAAAAAAGCGCAGAACGCAGAACGCAGCGCCTGAGAGCCGCCGCCGCCTCGTCGCCCGCTTTCTGCCGTGTGTCCACAGACCCACAGACCCACAGACCCACGTCGCTGAAACCGGCCAAATTCACCTTCAGAGGCAAAAAACGAGGCAAAAAAGTGTAATTTTTAGGGTTGGTCCTCATTTTCCCGTTTTCACAAAAACTGAAAAAATTGATTAGATTACACACTATTGAATATACTTTACAAATAACGTTTATTTTTGTTTACCTTCTTCGTATCTACTAATTCTTCTTCACTCTTTAAACCCGACTTATTCCGTCACATAGTTCGTTTCTAAACATCATACCCTATTTTATTCGAGTCCAGTCGATACTCTATCTAATCATCTAAGATAGAACCACTCTTATTTTATATATACACACACACACACACGCACATCTTTTTCTGTTATCATTATCACTCTGGAAACAACAACGCGTTTTTTTCCGTCTATTTTGTTGTTTTTGTTCTATATCATCATTTAACCGTTTTGCAGTCTTTCCAATTGACTTTTATATGTTTGTCGGCTACACTGAGACAACACTTTAATTTTACTTGGAAACTAAAGAAACATCAAACAAAACAACTTTACCAATTGATTAAAACATATATCTAGATATAAACACGCTTTATTCCCCATTCTAGTTCCATCCCCGGTTTAAGACAACATCAACAAAGGTAGTAACTACTATACAATTATTTTAGCTGTTCAATCAAGTTGTCTTATACGTTCAATCCGGCACAAATAAGAACAACGTCAGTCTGTACTTTATTAATAAAATCTGCCTAAATTATTTATGGTAGTTGATACTAAAGACGGTAGGAACTATATTCAAGTGCCAGCCACTATACAGTCGCAGAATAACGTTGGCTTTATTGAAATGGGCCAGATACATGACTCTACTGATACTTTAACCCAAAGTGACCATCTTCCTGACCACAAATCTACCCAACCACAACCAAACCTAATTACCCCAACTAATCTCACGAATGCAATGATGGACCTGACAATTAATACAAATAGATCTTCCACTTCTTCCACTTCTTCATTTGGTACTCCTCAACCTGACTCTGCAATCTTGAAGATTAAGAATATTCCAAGTAATACAACTTTAAGAGAGGCCTTTCTTGTATTTTCATTGTGTTTGGATGAAGTCACTTTTGTGGATATAATAAATGAACTTGACCCAGCACCCAACAGCTCGGCTGCAGTCCTTAATAACGGTTCTTCAATATCGAACTCATACTCTAGTCAAAATTTATCTATCTCATCTTCCACAAACGTGATCAACCCAATACCAGTTCCTGTCATCATTGCAAAATTTAGTTCAATAAAAACTGCACAACAAGTGGCACAGTTGCTAGATGATAAATGTTTGTTTGGTACCGCATTTCAATCAGTCAAAGTCGAATGTTTACAGGATTTCGATGCTATTAGCTCATCTTCAAACTCACCATCCGATCCTCAAACTTCTCCTCCAAATAATTCAGCTGGAATCCCTTTAAACCAGCAGCATGCATCATCAAATGTTATAAACGGTTTTCCAAAGAGAAAATCGTTTGTGACCCAAAGATCGAGGTTCTTATTTAGTGATCCGTTCTTGAATCAGCCACATTCTTCTGATGGTACACAGCACCAACACCAACACCAACACCAACACCAACACCAACACCAACACCAACACCAACACCAACAACACCAACACCAACAACAACAACAGCAACAGCAACAACAGCAGCAGCATCCCTCTCCAATTCCGTCATCCACAGCTTTATACCAATCTACATCTGTAAATACGAATAATAGTACCCAAAGTCAGCTATGTTCCTCATCAGTTCCTTCTTCACAACAACATCAACAACAACATGCACAACAACTTCAGCACCAATTCTCACAGTCGTTGCCTCAGCAAGCCCCTTCTATGCCTCCTCCTCCTGCCACGAATCAAAATGTCTTGAATCAACTGACATCTCCCTTATTAGATGCAACTAACAAAAGTGGAGTTTTAATGTTAGATTCTCAAAATGACAGAAGAGATTTCGACCAAATGATTAGTCCATGGTCTAGTGGGAAGAGCCATGTCCAGGCTGGAGCAGGAACGTCAAATAATAACCCAACAAGTGTCTCAGCACCAGTTTCATCACCATCTGCATCTACCTATGTGACGCCCTCGAAGCCTGTTATCGACTCTCTGACAATAAATACCGCTTTAGCATCTGGTTCATCCACCCCAGTAGCTCCAGGATTACCGACACCTGTTACTAATGAGTGGGATCGTCGTAGACAAGGGTCTGCTTTCTTTAATGGAACTACGCCATCACAAGTGACGCCGTCAAATGTCACTACTACCGGTGGTGGTGGTGGTGGTCCAACTCAACCACTAGTACTGAATGGACAGTCTACGTCGTCGATAACATCCCCTCCATTCCAACAACCGATTGGACAGCAATTACAACAACTTCAACAACAACAAATTCCAGAATTATCATTACTTGCTAGAGTTCCACCACCTGCTAATCCAGCTGACCAGAACCCACCATGCAATACTTTATATGTTGGCAACTTACCACCAGACGCGACAGAGATGGAATTGAGAGCATTATTCCAACCTCAAAATGGGTTCCGTAGATTGTCGTTCAGAACCAAGCAGCCCACATCAAATAATGCAAGTTCGCATCACGGCCCAATGTGCTTCGTTGAATTTGAAGATGTTGCACATGCAACACGAGCCTTAGCCGAATTATACGGAAGAACATTACCTAGAGCGAATGGTAATAGTTCTAATAACAAAGGAGGCATCAGGTTGAGTTTTAGTAAGAATCCATTAGGTGTTAGGGGCCCAGGACAAGGAAGAAGAGGTTCCTCCAATCCAACTTTTGGCGCCAGTGGTCCAAACAATAGTGGAAGTTCATCGTCGAATGGCAACAACAACAATAATGTTCAATCAGGCAGTGGTGGTGGTTCGTCGGGAACCCAGAATGGTATTGTCTCACCAAACATGCAAGTGATGAATGCTGGCAACTATAGTGGCTTTTCTCAGTATTCCTATCAGCAGCAGATGCCATTAAGTCAGTATCCAAAATAGTCTTGATTACATTATTTCTAGTGCTTCAACTTGAACTTTTTTAGTGTTTCATTTTTGTTCCTGTGGTTCTTTATCGTTGTCCAACTAACTTTTGGTTGCAGGAATTCCTACTCTCAATTTATTCACCCAAAACCAAAATATTCGTTCTTTATTTGTCTTCTTTGTGTTTTCCCATGTTTTTTTTTAAGCTTTTTGTTGTCTGCGCTGGTTTATTTGTCTATACTTTGTCATTTCTTTTTTTTTTTTGTTCCTCCTGTGAAGCTTGCTTGTTTGTCAGTTCTCGTCCCATCACGCATATTATCAAATTGCTTATTATTTTATCAAGTTATCATTAATGATGTTCATTGTGTACTAATAGTCTATGTTATATTTTATTGTTTAGGTATTTTACATATCTAGCCCTTTTTTACTCTTTAATTGTTCGACAAAATGTTCTGGTTTTTGTTTTTGTTTTTGTTTTTGTTAGTTGAGATGACATTTTGCTTTTTATCTACGTCTGTTTTGTTGCGTGGTTTTTTTGTCTAAAAAAAATTGTTTGTCCATTCTTTTTGACATACTATTTACCCCCTCTTGTTGATTTTGCTTGTTAATATTCTGTTGATCAGTTCTTTTCTGAACAGAGCTTCTATTCTCTCTTTTGTTTGTTTGTTTGTTTGTTTTGTGCTTTTTTTAACTCATGTCCTTCATAATTTATGTTCCTCGTTTTTATTTACCGTGTTGCATCAAATTTTCCGTTTCATTATCCTTTAATATTACTTTATTTTCTTATTCTTTTATACAAGATCAGACATTATATTATATGCTTTAAATTCATGATACTTTGTAACTGACATATCCCATATATACATGTACTTGTATAGGCAAGTAAGGTATATCTAAAGTATGTATTTAGACAAGGACGGCAGAAGTCGAAAAAAAAGGTATATGCAGAAAAAAAACCACATACTTAATTAAACCTATATATACCGATATATTTATACCAATTCAACGCATTGATCAACTCCTTCATAAGGCGGAACCTCAATTCCCCACTTTTCAGCAAACTGGGGGTCAATAAACCTACCACCAACAAAATGTCTACTGTTCTTGCCTAGTTTCAAAGAACAAGGTTTAGGAGCAGTTAAAGAGACTAACAAATCAGGTTGATAATTTTTAATTTCCTCAATGACGGGACCATCATCAACATCCCATCCCGATGGTACATCGACCGCTATAATTTTCTTCCCATTTTCTACCTGAGTTTGAGTCATCTTAGTTATCAAGGAATCAAAAGGTTGTCTGATAGGAGGATGGAAAGAGAACCCGAAGAGTGCATCAACTATTAGATCACATTGAGCAAACTCTTTGTCTAAGCATGAAATATCATTAATAAAATTAACCTGGAACAGTTTCAATTGGGTGACTAGGTTATCAAATATTGGTCGTTTTGTAGGTTTAGGATAGTATACATTGACTTTATAATGTGGCGAAAGTAATCTCAAGTGTCTGCTCAATACTAAACCGTCACCACCGTTGTTTCCAGGGCCAGCTAACACGAGACAGTTTTTTGGCTTCGCAGCTGTTGCTGGATAGACTTTATAAATTGCTTGTGCCACTGATAAACCCGCTAGTTCCATGAGTTGGTCAATTGAGAAACCACAAGTTGACATCAACTCTTGATCTAGCAAAGCTGCTTTGCTTGCTGAAATAACTTTAAAAGACATTTTTTTTTTTGTTTCTAGCTGTAGGCGTATATGTAAGTTTTAATTGTACTTTCAACTTCTTAAGTTTCTCTGGATAGTGAAAAACAACATAAAGAGTTACTGATCTTGATAAATTGGGTAAAAAAAACAAAGAGCAATCGGTTATATTGTATGGCTAAAACTAGAATCACCATACCCCAGACTGGAATCGACGCAATTATTATGAAAAATAAGCCTCCCAACTTCGACAAAACGCGTCTCCTCCTGCATATTCCTCGCAATCTCCCAAATTAAGAAACAAAAACAATCATCATGTTTGAAAAACGAATTTTGGATTTTCTTCGGAGTGTTTTTGTTTTTACCCATCTATCTATGCTATTTTTGCTATGCATATACACTTGCATTCTTTCTAGACTTTTGTTTTTTAATTCCAGCTTAATCTGCAGCTTAGTTGTTATAGTTGGTCTAAAACGCAAAAAAAAACGTAATGTCTTCAAGGAATTCTTCTGCGTTGCTAAGACGTCAAAAGGATTTGAAACGTGGCATACGTTTCACTATGATGGTCTGTGGTTGCTCAGGCACAGGCAAGACATCTTTTGTCAATTCTATCTTAGATCAAAACATTCTATCACATGGGTTTCAGTACACAAATTTACAGCCTGGAAATACTGTCTCGAAGACTATTACTTACACTAACTTAAGTGGTGCTGTTACAGATGCAGCAGATTATAAAAGAAACTTTGATCCACAACTTTCAAATCAAGAGCCAGGTATTGCTATTACTGAAACTGCAGTGGAAATTTTAGATGAAGATGACTCTAAATTGTTACTCACGATTATTGATACTCCTGGTTTTGGCGATAACATAAATAACGAAGTGTGTACTTCTGAAATAGTTCGGTTCCTTGAACAACAGTTTGATCTAGTTTTAGGAGAAGAAACTAGAGTTAGAAGAAATCCTAGATTTGAAGATACTAGGGTTCATGTGTGCCTATATTTCATCACTCCAACCGGTCATGGTTTGAGAGAATTGGATATTGATACAATGAAACAACTATCGAAATATGTCAATGTTTTACCAGTCATTGGTAGAGCTGACTCTTTCACTAAAGTTGAACTAATTAACTTCAAGAGAAACATTATGGAAGATATTGAAAGATATAACATCCCGATTTTCCAATTCACAGTTGATGATGAAGATGAAGAAGACCAAGATGCTCTTGAAGAGAATAGATACTTATCTTCATTACAACCATTTGCAATTATTTCATCAGATGAAGAAGCTGAGATTGATGGTGTTAAAACGAGAGTTAGAACATATCCATGGGGTTCGATTAATATTAATGACAGTAACTACTCGGATTTTGCTATTTTGAAGTCAGTCTTATTAGGATCCCATCTTCAAGATCTGAAAGATATTACCCATGATTTCTTATATGAAAACTATAGAACTGAAAAATTGATGAGCGTTTCTGAGTTAGAAGAACTTGATGATGGTGCCAGTCAAGGTTTTACTCAAAGATCAGAACCACCATCTATGTCTAACTTGGCCGATATAGCAAACTCCAAATCAATGGCCAAGTTCGACGCGATTCCTGGCACTCCAACAAATAGAAAAGTTTCAACTGAGTCTACTGCTACTACCAAGGTCATTAAAGATTCGCAATCATTAAACTCTCAAATGGATAAACTGAGTGTCAACGATGAACAACTGTCAACACACCAGCATCAACAAACAAGAAACATGTTAATACACGATACCGGTGCAAAGAAACAGGATCCAGTTGTTGTTCCTGAGATTCTCCAACAAACGCATGCATCTGATTACTCTTTCCAAAATGACGACGAGTTAAGATCCTTGACTGAAGAGAAAGACTTACCTTCATTACCTGCACCTCCACAAACGGGTAGCTCTAGATTATCAAATGGTTCTACACCGGTGACGACTCCAAGGCTACAGAATTCTTCATCTATGTCAGAATACTCTAATTCGTCACCATCTGTAAATACGAAACAATTGAGAAAAATCAGTGAAACCATACCTTACCTGTTGAAGCATGATACATTAGTTTCCAAGCAGCAAAAACTTGAAGAATTGGAAAAGAAATCTGCAATAGAGCTAGCCAAAAGAGCTGCCGATTTAGAGAAGAAAGCCATGGATTTGAAATTGAGAGAGAAGAAACTGAAAGAACAACTAGCAAAGAGGGAACTCCTAGAAGAAAAATCAAAGGAATTAAATGGCGTTCCCAAACTCAAAAGTACCGTTGATGAGAATAAGGCGGTCAGGGCTGAGGATGATGACGCCAGTTTTGTAGCCGGCGATGATGAGTTTGTTGACTCTGTTGGCACCCAGAGTTGAGAAGTTTGTGCAGGTTAATCTGCGTATGATGTTTTTATATCTGCCAGTTTGGAAGGAAACATACGCCAAAATGAAAGAGAAGATGATATTTTTTCTTTTTACCATTTTTTTTTTCTATGACTGTTGTCAGGCTTGGTTCTGACTTTGTCTGTTTTCTTTGTTACTACTCTGTTTTGTGTTCTATATAAATATGTATATTTATAGGTCACGGTTTCTTTATTTTGAATTGTTCTTATCTTGTTCTTGTAGTGTAAGCTTAAAACAGGTCCGAGTCCGACAGAACCAGAACCAGCGGGCCGAAAACGGTTGTGCGTGTCCACCGCCGCACGCGAACACACGCGACGCAGGGATTGTTCCGTCGCGTCCCGTCACGTCGCGGCCCCGTTGTTCTTCGCCTTCTTCACGTCGACTGACATCCCAAAAATGTAAAGAAAAGACGGAAACACACAAAAAACTGTTGCAGCGAAGCAAAGCATCGATAGTGTCAAAAAAAAAACATTGTTTTTGATAAAGGACAATCCCACTCACTACTATCTTTGCATCAACTGAAGTATTACTATTTTTGGTATCTGGCATCCATACCAGGCATTCGGCTTAGATCATTTGTATAATTTATCAAATCGTTACTCACTCGTATTTCTCAACTCGTATTGGAGGGACAATTTTTATTTTGTTTGTCCATATCGTACACCTTGTTTATTATTCAAAGAGCTACTGTTCGTGTTGTGTTTTTCATTTTTGTTTTTTTCTTGTCTTTGGGATTTTTTGTTTGTCACAAGATTAACGAATTTTTTGTCGGTGTTCGCACACAACTGGCTTTTCTCATTTAAATCATTACTGCCTTATTTTTATTGCCCTGAAAAGTTGTGTGCAATCGTTAGCTGCTTACTAGTTGGCGTTCATATACCTTTCATTACTATTATCACCATTTAATTAAGCGGAGCAACAAATTATCCGAGATCTCTGATTTGATGCAATTGTAGTGCAAACGAATTTTTGCCAACCCTTTAAAAGAAAAATCACAATAGCATCACACGTCTAACATAGAATGGACACAATTTTATCAACGTCACCGAGAAGGGTCAAGGTCTATACGTTAGAAGGAGATAAATGGATAGATCGAGGAACAGGATACTGCTCCGGAGAGGTCGATGGAAGTCCCTTTTTTGTAGTTAGAAATGAGAACGATACATCTGAAACTTTATTGAAAGCTACAATTGAAGGTTCCACTCAATACCAACGACAACAAGACACGTTAATTGTTTGGACCGATAGTGAAGGGAACGATTATGCACTTTCATTTCAAGAACCGGAAGGGTGTCTTTCTTTATGTGATTTTTTAATTAATATCCAGCACACGGTTGAACCTAACATATCATTAGTCGCAGTTATTTCAAATGGTCAAGATGGCGAAATTACAGAAGTAATAGCAGGTCCAATCCCAGAACCATTATTCCCTACTGATTACAATTTGGCCGAAGTGATAGAGTTACTGAATCAAGGTTCTAAATCCAATAAATTCAGAGAAACTTTATTTGAATTCATCAAACAAAAGAATTACTTGAATAAATTGATTGAAACTTTCTATCGAAATGAAAAAAAGCGCCATCTAATAAATTTACACTATTTATGCGATATAGTCAAGACTCTGGTGTTTTATAACGATTCCTCAATTCTTGAAACTTTCTTAGAGGATGAAGTCATCCTGGGTATAGTTGGGATCTTAGAGTATGATCCAGATTTCCCTAATCATAAAAGCAATAATAGAGAATACTTAGTCGAAAAGACAAAGTACAAGGAAGTGATACCTATCCACGATGAAAGAATCAAAACATTGGTTAAAAAAACTCTGAGGTTACAATTCTTAAAAGATGTGGTATTAGCTAGATTACTAGATGATTTAACATTCAATTCTATATCTACAATGATTCATTCGAATGAGGACAAAATATTAAAGTTCATCAAAGATGATGGAAATTTTTTGAATGATCTATTCAAATTATATGATACGACAAATAATGATAATAACGACAACAACAACAACAACAACAACAACAACAATGGCAACAGCAGCAACGATAACGAAGTCAATAATAATAATGCTAATAATCGTTCTTATTATGACGAAGCGAAGATTGTAGAAAAAAAAAGAGAGGGAATCAATTTGATACATCAATTTGTATTCATAGCAAAGAAATTCCAGCCAATACCAAGAACTGAATTTTTCAAAGCGCTGATTGATATGGGATTATTCAAACTGATTCAATATGCATTCAAAGATGAATATAGAGAAAGTAGAATATTGGCAACAGAAGTGGTAGTGTCTATAATAGAACACGACGTGTTATTGTTCAACAACAAGGAAACTGACGCAGGTTTCGAGTTGGATATGACATTGGTCACCATTTTGATAGACGTGTTATTAAATGAACCTGATATCGGCTTGAAAACACAATCTTTCGAAGCCCTCAAAGTTCTCTTAGATCCAATTAATATAACTCAGCCCCTCAGTCCTAGAGGTGTTGGATCACCATCGTCAATTATAGCAAGCACTGATGAAGGTGAAGACGAGGATGAAGATGAGGATGAGATTGAGGATAAGGATAGATGGGACAGAGATAGGGAAAGCTATGGTAAGAGCGACCATCGCAGAGACGCTGGCAGTTCTATTGCTAATAATGAAACTACTGGAAGTGACTATTTGGGTGCGTTCTACGAAGAAGTGGCAATCAAACTATTCGGCCCACTTCTAAAACTTGAAGAGGCTGTTGACAGTAATAATGGCACTAAGATAAGAGAATTGAAGCTAACTAATAGTTTCACTGTAACATATTCAACTTTATGTGAGTTGTTAAACTTCATGTCCAAAGAACATGAAAAACCATTAAGCAGATCTTTTATATTGGAGAATCATTTACTAGTTGGTGTTTCAAAACTGATGAGAAAATCATTTTCTTTCCAACTGAGACTAAGTGCATTGCGTTGCCTGAAGTCGATTATTCTACTTGATGATGAATTTTATACGAGGTACATCATACAGAACGATCTATTCAAAGAATTTGTACTCATGCTTGAAGAAACAAATAACGACAATAATCTTGCTAATTCAACTTGTTTGAACTTACTCAATTTGATCATGCAGAATGCACATTTGCTTAATTTTAAGATTTTAAGGAACTATTTGGTTTCCAAGTACAAGTCGATATTAAAGAAGAACTTCTTGGGAGCAGAACTTGTACTTTTGAGTGAAAAGATAGATGAAAAAAACAAAGCAGAGTTGAATAGTGAGTCGAACAACAACTATGAAAGTGAGTCTAACTCACTGTCTAATAAGATGAATAATGAAGAAGGATCTGATGGAGAAATAAATGAGGACGAATATGAGAATCTTGATAAGGATATCACTTTAACTTCGCCTGATCCACCTAAAGATGATTACGAAATAAATATCAATAATTTTTCAATCGAGAATTCCAAAGCGATGAATATCGAGGAAGTGCCCATTACCTCCTCGGTGATATATGAAGAACCGGATTGCGATGCGTCGCCTGGCTCGCCTTCCTCCTCGCCTTCGTCGTCTACCTCCAGTATATCTACTGAAAAGAGAGTGAGAGTTTGTGATGTTGACGATATGAGTATAATATCGCCGGAGAAAAGAAAAAAATTGGGGAGAATCGTTCTAAAAGAGACTGAAATGCTAGGAGTTAACTCTGAATTAAAGGAACACGTTAGTGACAGTGATTATAGTGTAAATGGTACTAAGATTCATTAATTTGGACTGTCTAATTTGAGGTTTGGGTTTTGGATTTTTTTTTTGTTTTCCTTTGCGTTTATGTTTGTATACGCGCATGTTCTTTTTCTTCAAAAAAAAATTCTGCTGTATATTAAGGTGAATATAAACTTGTGCAAGATATGTGTAGTTTAATCTACGAGTTTTTCCAATGTAAACTAACCCTCAGTTCTCATGGCAGTGAGTAGTAGAATTGTCTATTTTTCATTGCTTTGTCAGCGGTATAATGTTCCGTAAATTCTCACACTGGGGAAAAATGTGGGGAAGCGAACTGTTGCATGTGAAAATATTTTGAAGAAGCGCTTCGTATTATAAAAGCAGTCAAATAGACCAAGTATTCAAGTACTGTTCATTGCATTTCCAGGAAACTACATAAATACACTGATATCTCATTACACATATTTAAGCAGATATATATATATATATATCGATAGTATTAAGTTCAAGCAAACACGAATACAAATGCCTTCAGAGCAATATCTCAAAATCTGGCAACCAGATCTCTTCAAAGGCAAGGTTGCTTTCATCACAGGAGGAGCAGGGACCATATGCAGCAGGCAAGCTGAAGCACTTATAACGCTAGGTTGTTCCGTCTCAATCATAGGTAGAAATGTAGAAAAGACTGAAGCAGTTGTGAAAGAGTTGAGTAAGTTAAGAAGCGATGTTAAGGTGGTCGGCTATGGGGGTTGTGACGTGAGGAAATTAGACAACTTGATTGATGCTGTTAAGAAGACAGTTAAAGCTTTGGATAGGATTGACTTTGTTATTTGTGGAGCTGCTGGAAACTTCATGGCAGATTTCAATCACTTGTCTGCAAATGGGTTCAAAACAGTGGTCGATATTGACTTATTGGGATCATTCAATACAGTGAAAGCATGTTATGAACAATTGAAGCTAAATAAAGGTTCAGTGCTTTTCATTTCTGCAACTTTGCATTACACTGGTATTCCATTTCAAAGTCATGTTAGTGCTGCAAAAGCTGGAGTAGATGCCTTGTCCAATGCATTGGCTGTTGAATTGGGTCCATTGGGAATTAGAGTGAATTCTTTAGCCCCTGGCCCCATTGCAGGCACCGAAGGTTTCGATAGGTTAGTTCCAAATAAAGAGAATTTCGCAAAAAAGATTCCTCTGCAGAAATTAGGTTCTCCGAGTGATATTGCGAACGCTACTATTTTCTTGTTTAGCGATGCTGCCTCGTTTATAACTGGCACTGTTCAGATCGTAGATGGTGGATTTTGGCATATGGGAAGTTTCAACACGTACCATTTGTATCCTGAATTCTTGTTGAAGCAACTAAATGGCACTCCAAAGCTATAAGATAGTGGTTCCATGTCTATAGGAAAATATAAAGAATGTTTCTGTTTCTAAAATACGAACTGAATGTATCTATTCTAAACAAAGTAGAATCTAAGCATTGCTTATAGCTTCAAGTCAACCAATGACTAATGTGGGATAATGGCTCTCTATCAAGGTGCTTTGCTGAATTTGAAACATAGCCAGTTCTGCATAGATCAAATCTTGCTGTAAAGTACTGACCTAACAAAAAGGGAAACTGAGGAGAAACTGAAAACACAACTCAACAGCTCAAATAAGCGCCAGATGAGCTTTGCTTTGCCCAAGACATAAGTCACGTTTCCCCCACCACAAGTTTTTTTTTTTGTGTGTGTCGGGCATCCTCGCCTCTTCGCCACTTGTCTTTGTTTTACGCCAGGCTTGATCGATGAGCGGCGTGAGAAGAAAAAGTGTCAACCAAAGCCCGCGATGCTCGTCTTGTGTGACGGAGTATCGAGTCCAGTTCCACCACTCTTTGCTAAAGCTCAATTAGATCATAAACGCAAATATAATTCCCCAATATGTGAACTATACACACAACAGAACTGCATGGGTGAGCAGAGACGGTATTTAATCAACAGAGATATGTCTTTAAAAATGGCCTGTCGTCCTCAAATCGGTAAAAACGGTCATCTGAGGTTCAGAAAAAAAAAGAAAGAAAAAAAAACTCCGTTAGCCTCGAGCCGCACAGATAAAGCAAAGAGGAGGAACGGGGTCTGAAAAACAAGTCATTTCCTTCAAATTGGGCTGATGTTTGGTGTTTTTAAGTCATTTATTGATTTGATTCTGAATAAGCCAGGTCAGGTCAGTAGGAAGTAGTCTTTAAACGGTTTGTGTTTCAGGAAAAATCCTTTCCAAGGGTTTGCATTTTGAACGTTGTTGATTTTTTTTTCCTTCTTGAGTTAGTTTTCTTTTATTTATCTCAAATCAGGTACTTCTTCTTTGAGTAACGAGCTACAGTTGGTCATCTTATTAGCTAAACAGAAGAGATATACACATATATAACGAAAATTCTATTCTTACAGCTTTAATTTATCTTGAATTTACCTCGATTAGAAAGCATAATGTCAATCCTGGCAAATAACAAAGATTTAGTAGGAGACACTACACCTGATACAGTCTCAAATCAAAATAGAAATGATGATTCAGCTACCCTGACTCCTGACTCCATAATTGGCTGTTCATCTGATAGAACATCAACTACACCGGATACGCCCAATATCTCAAAAATTATGGCCATTTTGGACCTGGTATTAATCAATTTTCACCCAGTTTATTTTGTCATCACGATGGGTATAGGTATTACAAGCACAGTCCTCATCAACTTCCCAATTGAGTCCATCAAAGCAGGAAGCAAGTACGTCGGTATCGTCTATTTTTTTATCAATTTGGTTGCGTTTTTTGTCTTGCATGTTTTATTTGTGTTGAGATACTTCATACTATACAAAAGATATGATAACATTTCATTTAAATCACTTCTAAAAGATGGGATGCTGAACGTATTTTTGGGAGCTGAAGTGATGGGCCTGTCTACCATTATAAATTGCATTCACTTCATAAAACCTCAATGGAACATATTTGCTTATGTTTTATGGTGGATAAATGTTGCTATGAGTTTGACTTGTGCATGGGGTGTGTCATTCCTTATGTATTCTTATAGTACTCTTAAAAATGAGAACTTGAGTGCTACGATACTCCTACCTGTGGTTACAATGACAGTTGCATCATCAAGTGGAGCATTGGTGATTTCTTCATTTACGAATAATCCGAAATTACAACTAGCAACAGATATTGTCACATATATGTTACTAGGAAATGCTGCAATGATGGCGATTCCTTTGATCTCAATCTATTTCCATAAACTAATAGTGTTTGGATTGCCTCCCCAAGATGCGATTTTTTCGTGTTTTATCCCAGTTGGATTTTTTGGTCAAGGTGCTTATGCTATTTTATTAATTTTTGAAAATTTAGGTCGTTTGATTGTCGATCATAACGGATTAGAATTGATTGCGTTGGACAAACACTTTTCTAATGATTCTCTCTTGTTGGTTCAAACTTTATTAGATCTATCGGCAATCGCTTTCTCATTATTCTTAATTGCAATGGGTATTTGTATAACAGTTATCTCTGTCATATGTGTTCTAAGATATGGGTTCCATTATTCATGGAACAGATCCATGTGGGGGTCTACATTCCCTCTCGGAACAATGGCTGTCTCTCAATCTCAAATTTACAAAATAACTGGTTTGCTTGGATTTAAAATAATGGGCACTATCTATTCTGTTGCTCTAATTTCAATAACAACATTTTGTCTTGTGAGTACCTTGTTGCAAGAAGTCCCTTCAAAAAGAATTTGGTCTATCATTAGAGGTAATGATGTCAAACAAAAGCAAAACGTTTAATATTGCTTTTCCATTTACAACTTCCAGTTTCGTTTTCGGATCATATAATTAATCGCATATTTATATTACACAGAACATTCTATCCCTATGAATTTCTAACATTAACTTGTAATTTTTTCTTGTAATTGTTTTCCCACAGTGAAATTCCATTCAGTCTACTCTACAAACCTGCTAGAAAACTTTGAAGATGGATAGCTTGAAGTCACATTAGTTGAAGTGTCCTCGTTACTGTCTTCTTCAAAATTTCTTCTGAAACGTTTAACACTGTTGACTCGGCTTTGTTTTTCTTCTTCTGGATTATGCGCCTTGAGTTTGCTAGTAAAGGTTACTTCAGGGTCTTCCATTTTCAAGTTAGTTGGCTCGTTATTATCTTCTTCATCATCCTCGGCGAACTCAGTCTTGAATGCATGTTTAAATGCATCAACCTCCGACTGCTCCTCTTGAATATCATCAGGGAAAATATATTCAACGAACTCTTCTTCTGTGCCACCATCATTAGTTCTGAATTTCTTTATTGGATCAGGTAATCTCTTTTCGACATCAGAAACGGTTTTCTCTGATCCATAGTTCAATTCAAAGCTCTTCAAAGATTCAAGCAAAATTATTCTGTCACGGTAGCTACGTGACTTAAAATATGAAATTGTGGAGTTGAAGGCTTTTCGAGCTCTATCTTTAGCTTCTTCGCCGATGTCAAACTTCAATTCCAACTCATTGTCACCAGTTTCGTCAACTTTTTGTAGATATTGTTTCATTTGTTCTTCAGTTGGAATCTTCAGCTCAAACAAGCATCTAGAAACCCACACTTTCACGTCGTCCTCTGATTCCTTTGCTAACATATCGTATAGATGTGCAGCCTCCTTGAAATTGTATTCCTCAAATTGGAACGAAATAAACGATTTAAGAATTTTCAGTCTCTCTTGTTTCGGAATCGATTCCTCATTAATTGCCAGGTTGTATATAGCAATGCATCTTGGGTAATCTCCTAGAGCGCTTTCTAAGTTGGCAAAGTCTATCCAGTTCGAAGAATCTGCAGGGAAATTTTCTAACAGCTTGTTATAGACCATTCTCACTCTATCAAATTCTTTCATATCAATCTCTAATGAAATATAATACTTAATAATTTTCTGATTCGGACATATTCCCAAAGATCTGCCCAAAATCTTACGAGCTTTAGTTATTTCATTTTGCCTCAATTCGAACTCTGCATACTGGATCCAAACTCTAGTAAATGTGAATTTCTTATGCGGTATTACTCTAAGTAGTCTTTGATACAAATCTCTAGATTTTTCAATGTCTTTGTTAATGTGCTCTTCCCAAGTTAGGTATCTTATCCATATATAAATGTATATGGTCCAACCGCTTTTAGAATTTGATTTGGGAGTACTAGAAACTACTTGCTCATAGATCATTCTTTTATCCTCTTCAGTAAGTGAAGGCGGATATTGTTCTATCAGCTTGATGTAGATCCACCACGTCTCAAAATCGAATGGATCCTGTTCCAACGCTTGTTCATATTTTTGCTTCCTTTTCTTCAAAACAGAACTTTCAATACCTTTCTTATCGCCAAATTGCTTTTCAAATAGTGTGTATTTCTCTTGTAATTTCAACTTCTCTTTCTCGTTCAAGGATTCAAAGCCGAATTTAAATAATTTTCTGACTGAGTCCCAAGACTTTTGAGAACTCTCCCATTGAATCCATGATATGAGGATCTTCGAGTCCAACTTTTGTAGTTGATTCAATGACTCAATACCTAGTTTATAAACATTTCTTACATTTGTTGAGTCTCCATGTTGCTTTTCAAAATCTGCCCACAATATCCATGTACTCGAATCAGGTTTCAGCACTACAAATTTTTCATATATCCCTCTCGAATTATCATATTCGCCGTATCTTGTTTCAAATTCAATATAATGGCTCCAAACTTCTGGGCCTGGTTTCCATTGTAACCATTTCTTGAATATAGCTCTAGTTGCAACCACGTTTCCCAAAGATTCTTCCACAGTTACATATTGATACCACAACTTGTCAACCCTTGGTAATATTCTTGTGGCTCTATCCAATAAGTTCCTGGCATGATTAATGTTCTTTCCCTTTATTTCAGACTGAATATATCTAATCCACAAAGGAACATTCGTGTGATCCACTTCTAGAGCTCTTTCAAAAACAGATCTTGCCCTTGGATAATCATGTTGGTCTATTTCAAATTGCGCATACCTCATCCATTGACCATAATTAAATCTATTTCTACGCAAGGCATTCTCATATTCGGTTCTTTTACGTCCTTGAAACTCGTGCAATTCTTCCAAGTCTGCAATCTTATAATTGGGTGTCTTCAATGGAGTATTTTTTTGCTCGTAAGCTTCCTTTAGTATTTGCTCAGCCGTTATCTGTAGCTGGGCGGGCTCATTCTTCTTCACTCCATCTTTGTTATTCTCGTTCATTTTACGCTGTTGAAGTCAACCAATAACAAAAAAGTTTCCAATATGTTAAAACTGGCTCTGATAATCGAGACTTATCTGTGTTCTTCAGTTCCGAAAGAGACAACAGGATAAGTCAACTATATTATGATTTTAACTTCAAGAAAAATGTACAGGAAAAATACGTAATCACTGCGTGGCTCCAAATCCTTTCTTCACACAACAGATATCACAGGCTGTGAAGCTCTTTTTATTGGTTGCAGTACTTCTTTCTATTTCTACTCACGAAGACGAGGAGTTGTCAGAAATTGGTAATGTTAGCCACATGGTGTGTTCTAGTAACGTTTCAACAGATGGATGAAAGACGATCCACCTCCGCTTGAATCTGGAAAAAAATTAAGTAAGGCGAACAAAAAGAAAATGAAGGATGCGAGGTTCGAACTCGCGCGGTGATAACACCAGTAGATCTTAAGTCTACCGCCTTAGACCACTCGGCCAACCCTCCAATTGTTCAACGAAATGTCTTAGAATGTTTCCTAGACAATAGTTGCATATTTACATTGAGTCGGAAGAGTCGAGTTGCCTGAAATTACGATTTTCAATACTGAGCTTCGGTTGAATTAGAGTATACTCCTTAGTTTGAGTTTGACATTCTAGAATGAGAGCAAATCGGATACTTGTCGTCAGGCCACGACTTAGTTGATAATTGTTCTACTAGGGTGTCCAAGCACAAGTCTTATCTAGGTAATTATGTAGTTCTCTAGTTTGCAGTTAAAGAAGAGCTAGTTCGAAGTAAAAACCGGAAACTTATAATAGAAACGGTCATCGAATAATATTACGAGGTGACACATAATTTTGGTGTCGAAATATACATTAAAGATATTGTATGGATATTTGGAACTTTCCCCAATATTGCAGATCTATGACTGAAAACTATACCTGGTGTTTTAGGAAATCCGTTCTGAATTGGAAAATATTTGACAAGAATAAAAAAAAAAATTTAATGACTAACCTACGTTAATTCCATCTATGTAGAAAATACTCACTAATCTTCCAGCGCCATACGTATCGACTATCTAGATATACAAAAAGGGAGTATGGTTCTAAATATACGATTTCAATTTGTGGTATTTATGGGTAAGCTACAACAGTAACGAAGTCATAAGTTGAGAGCCGCATTGGGTTAGGAGCCAAAATTGAAGGAGGTACAAAGTTTTTAATAGGAAATATATTTTCTTTGTGTTACCAAAATCAGTCACCTGGCCTAATTACTAGTTATATTAAATTGAACTACTTAGTATGAAGCTAATACTATTTTAATTAAAGCCCGAGGAGGATCCACGACTGAACTACCTTGTATGATTAAATGTTTCATACCATAAAGAGGTAGGGATCTGGAAATGGCTAATAATGATTTCCAAAATCCTCGATATCTGGAAATGGCTAATAATGATTTCCCAATCTTCGATAGTCTAGATCCGTTTCCTATTGATTTCGATAGAAGAATCATCAAATAGAATACCAATTTATTGTTCTGTCAGTTTTATGTAGCTATTGAACCACCTTGTAACGTGTAAGGCATCGGGACGCCTGTCACCGATTTCTTTATTTTCCTTATTTCTTCTTACTTCCTTATTTCCCCTTATTCCCAACTCTATCACCGAGAGCCGATCTCTTTATCACCGAAAACCGATTTCTTTATTTCCTATTTTGTCTTTCTCTATTGTTTTACCTTTCGTCGACTTTTGATTTTGCCCTCTTTATTTTTATGCTATATAGTCGCGGGATTTCCCACATCTTAGTTAGTTTAGTTTAGTTTCCTATCGACTTCGACAGAGGATCATCAAATAAATGAAATAGAATACCAATTTCTTATTCTATCAGTTTTATTTAACTATTGAAACCTCATATAAGGCATCCTTGGTTCCTTGGCCCAGTTGGTTAAGGCATCGTGCTAATAACGCGGGGATCAGCAGTTCGATCCTGCTAGGAACCATCTTTTTTTGGTTTGCTGCTTTCACTACCCAAGGATAAAGAAGCTCTCTTCTTGTGAATATTGCGGAGCTGTTCAATATTCGCCAATAGTGACTACCACTTTTCCTGTCCTGAGACTCTTTTGTTTTTAATTACTGGTTGTAAGAAAATCCACAGGCTGCCAGCCACCCAGCCTCTAATATTTCGGTGTTGAGTTACGTATCCTGCAATTAGTGGCCATTATAACTGAATTGCCATAATTCGAACTTGTGGTGTTCTATCAAAGTAGTTATCTGTTTTCCAGATGTTTACTTATCTTTGCAACATCTTTTGTATGCGGATTGCCTTTCTGTTAAATGGCGTTTAAAAATTTAGACGCTCCTTGGTTAGGAGAGAAAAAAAATAACAGCAAAACAAAATTATTGGAAATAAAAAAATAAATGCCCTCACTCAGAGTTGAACTGAGGATCTCCACATTACTAGTGTGGCGCCTTACCAACTTGGCCATAAGGGCTTTTGATGTTTTGAAATAAGTTGAGTGAATTTGAATAGTCAATTTAAACTGGAGAGAATTTAAAATTTGTTGATCTCAGTTTTGGCATTATCATGTTACTAACAGTTCTAAGTACACGTTTACTTCATGCTAATACATAACAACAAGATAATACAGGCAATTATAACCACGTTTTTGTAGTCATTATTCCTGCATGAAAGGTTTGCTATCTTTTGATTGCTTTTCACGTGGGCTAGGTGTCCGAACCTCAACCTCACTCTCATTAGGAATGTGATTCTAGATATATGATTACAATTTGTGGTATTTATTAAATAGGCTACAATAGAAACGAAGCCACACAGGTTGAGAGCCACAATAGATTAGGAGCCACAATTGAAGGAGCCAATGGAAGATCTTCCATTGAAGTTGTTGGATGTAAATTACTTAAATAGATCTGCAGATCCAACTTATTTCGAAAGAAGTTACAATCGAAATTTGCTTAGAAAAAGGGAGAAGAATTCACCCCACAAAAGAGGTACAAAGTTTTTAATAGAATCTATACTTTCTTTGTGTTACCAAAATCAGTCACCTGGCCTAATTACTAGTTATATTAAATTGAACTACTTAGTATGAAGCTAATACTATTTTAATTAAAGCCCGAGGAGGTATCCACAACTGAACTACCTTGTATGATTCAGTGCTTCATACCATATAAAGAGGTAGGGACCTGGAAATGGCTAATAATGCTTTCCCAATCCCCGATACTAAGGTTTTACTTCAAGGAAATTACCGAAAACTGAACTCAACGACAAAGTTTCCAACGTAGTAATAGCTGAATCAATGTAACGCTTGTTTAATTTGTTTGAAATGAAATATAGAATGTTGCGGGTAATCTTTTACGAAGAGGTTAATGTTATGCAAAATAAATGCCAACAAGGTCAAACTAATCAGATCAACATGCTTCTCTTCCAGTTGATAGCTAGGTGGGCTATTGTTAGCCTTGTTTTTTGAAAAATACACGGAAAAAGTGTTATACCTAGGTGTTTATGTTCTATTTATGTCTGATATTACGAGCAAAAAAAAGACCAAGTAGCGTATCACCTTGCTTAGAAAGTATTGAATTGGTCGCTTGCTGGTGTTTCTAATCTGTTTCGTTGTTTCTGAAATGAAGTTTTTATTTACCTTTAAATTCTAACTGTTGATGAGGTGCTATACATGAAATAGCTTTGTTAAATATCTCCATACAGCAAATTAGCCATTAGTTTTCAGACCATATGCTCGTACGATCTTTTCCGAACTCCAATATTGCACTTTAATTGGGATTGAGTCTCCTTTTTCAGTATGGTACAATAAACTTATGGTATAGACTGTTCTTAATGTTTGTAAACTGCGCTATCTGACAGTCAAAATGGGACAAAGCCACTTTCACCGACGCGTCTATAGAAAACCCTACTGGGCTTGAGCGACAGTACGCCCACATTTTAAAATGCTTTAGTTCAAAATTAATTCAGTGGGCTTTTGGCGTTGTGTGTGTGTGTGTGTGTGTGTGTGTGTGAGTGATAATATCTGCAAGGAAACCGTTTCAGATTTTTCAAACCATGAATGATCATCATTTTTATTTAATTCTTCTGTGTAAACTTCGTACGAGTTTGATGGTATAATCGCTAATTTTTTTTTCAATTTCTGAAATTGTGGCTAAAATTGTCCCAATCGCCATTTGAGTGATTTATTAACCTTAACCTTAGGTTTGCTTGCAAAAACAAAGGGTACAAAAAAGCCCACCACCAATAGTTGAAAGCAAAATTAGAATTATTTATACATACAAAAAGGCAAGCCCAAATAGTATTGTAGATAAACGGTACCTGAGTTTTTTTTAAAAATACAACACAGTAGGATGTCAGAAGAAAGTTCCTTGATACGATCCATCAGTTCGAATGAAGTATCGGGAAAAGATTGGATTGCAGGCCAGGAGAAAACGTTTATCCGATGGATAAACATGAAACTTGGAACGACCTCTAATACTACGATAGCCAATTTGCAAGACTTAGCTGATGGTTTAACATTATACGACTTGTTAAACTCGCTGAAACCCCAATCGCAACTGAGACCTATTTATTTGAAACCGACACTAAAGATTCAAAAGTTAGAAAATCTAAACAAGTTTTTAAAATTTTTGAAAGAGCATGAACAGCTACACATTCATAATATCGGATCTGAAGATATAGTAGATGGGAACATCAAATTGATTCTTGGTCTGATTTGGGTACTCATTTTGAGCTACACCAGTATTGAAGGTACGTCAGATGACATTGAAGAGACATTAAGTATGAAAGAACTTTTGTTGAGATGGTTTCAAAAAATCACTGAGAATTACGAAGGTATCAAAATTAAGAATTTTTCTTCCAGTTGGTCGAATGGATTAGCGTTGTGTGCTACTTTGAATTATTTCCGTCCTGATTTATTAAATTATTCTGAACTCGACCATTCCAAAACCGAAGAAAATATAAGCATGGCATTATCTATTGCCGAATCTGTAGGGATAGCCAAATTGATAGATGTAGAAGATATAAATTGCACTAAGCCAGACGAGAAGAGTGTCATTGCATACTTAAGTTTATGGTATGACAAATTCCGAAGTATGAAGAAGATGAATAGAAATGAAGAGAATGATAAGGCATTTTTGAGAATTAGAGTGGAGACATTTATAGATATCCTTAGTGAGATTGTTGAACATAAGAATCAGTTTTTGATAAGAATGGAGAAATTAATTTCATTGATTTGTCATGCTACTGATAAGTTGTCAGTTGATTTTTCCGATAGTATGGATTTGGTACAAGTCCTAGAACTTAACGAGATCTTATCGAAATATAGGACTGGGATGAAGTACACTGTTTACAATGAGTTTAATGAATTGAAATCTATTAAGAGCAAATTGAATCTGATGATGGTTGAATTCAACTTCGATCTCTTTGAAGAACCCGAGAGAAAATCAATAAAGACTGCAAATACATTAATTAAGAACTTGAATGAAACTGAAAACAACTTGAATTTATTCATAACTACTTTTATACGTAACAGGAGAACTGAACTATTGCATAGATTCAATAGAGTTTCATCAAATGTTGAACTGGGGCTAAGTCTAATTGAGAGTGAGTTGGCAGAGATGCCATATTTTGTTAAGAATCAAGCAATTGAATTGTCTGAGATATTGGATGATTTCAAATCTATTGACGAGTTATTCCAGAATTTACTAATTGTCAAAGTTGAACTAGACTCTTTTTACAAATTGACAAATGACCAGCATTCATTTTTCAATCCCGAACATTCTGAGCAGAATTTTAAAATAAAAGAATTGAAATTCAAAATTAAATTAATCAAAAACATAATTGTTGACAGACTGAAATTTATTGAATTACAATTCTCTAAGAGAGATAAATTAGTGAAAAGCGTAAAATCTACAATTACAGATCAAGATGTCAGTCTAACTGATCTTCAATTATATCAATTTGAGCTGATCTTTGAAAAATTTGATAAAGGAGGTAAAAAATATCTGAATAAAGTTGAATTCCAAGAAGCTATGAGTTTCATATATCCTGAACTTTCTGACGAACAGATAGCTGAGTTTTTCGAAATCCTTTACCAAACAAATACCGAAATCTTACGAGGGGTGAGGGTTGATGGGTTTGTCAAGATTTTGAAACTTTTCAATCAAAATGAAGAAAACCCAAATCACAACGAGAATACTGGTAACGACCTGGACAACGGTAAGGATATAGATGAGCAACTGATCACGTTGACTAGCGATTTTTATTTGAACACTTTCAAAGAAGTTAGTAATGGGAAGAAGTATCTTTCAGTGCATGATCTATCGGATATTAAACTGAGTCAAGAGCTGATTGACAAACTAGGAAGTATACTGGAACCGTCGAATGATGCTGACGACTTAAATGAACATTTCTCCTACGACTACATGAAGTTCTTCGAACATAACGAGGACTCAATACTGTTTCAGGATTGCGAAGAGACAGAGGGACACGAAGAGGATGACAAATTGGAACTACAGGAAAGCTCAAACTACCCAGAACGGGTTAAATTGGACAATGTGCTGCAACAACTAGATGGCTTGGACCTTGCTCTATAATATAATATAATATAATATAATATAATATAATATAATATAATATAATATAATATACAATAGCTTTTGATCTTTGTAAGAGTTGTCACTCCATAGTATATAGAGACACAATTACAAAATTAGTATAAACCAGACCTGGGTAAAAGTGGGTATTTTTACTCGAAATTTGGGTTTAGGTATTTTCCGGGCTGCGTAACATGAAAAGGTCGAGTTTAGTTGGTTATGTAATTCTTAAGTAATATTTGGCACATTGATTATTAAGCAAACTATT
>PPKM02000083.1:0-45805 GCA_003707685.2 Ogataea pilisensis
ATGCTTAGACGAGGCTCATAAGAGGATTGAAATTATGGTAAGGTTAAGTTGACTGTCGGAATCCAGCGGGATTATCACCCAACTTGGTATTATCCTTAAAAACACATTATTTGATATTTGTAATTACTCTGAAAAAACACAAAAAAGTGAGTGTATATTTACAAGATAGGCGTCAAGACATAAGAAAAACAATAGCAAAATACAAGAGGAAACTGACGGATGAATGAATGATTGAATGAATGAATTAAACGGATCAACTCTATAAAGGAGATGTATCGATTGAAATCATATCATTTCTTTGGCTCCAAAGGTAAACCTTGCAATTGCTTCTCCTGCTCCAGTTTATACTGTCTAGCTAGCTCTGCTCTTTGTTGTCTTTGTTTCATTTCATTATCTCTTCTTTCTAATTCCTCAATCCATAATTTTTCTCTCATCTTGGCTTTCTCTATAGCCAACTCTTCTTCAGTCTTTTGTTCTCTGAAAGTGTTGTCATAGTAAATAGAACCAGCTAAAAGTGCCACGACCGTTAAACCTTGCATGGCAACTCTCCATCTGAACCAAAGTTGGGCACCTTTAGGATCTCCTGTTCTGATCCCTTTTGCAGCTAACGCAACAGCTATACAAGTACCTAGACACCCTATTGGAACTAAAGGTTGTTGCTTGGATCTGAATATGATCTTTTCAAAAGGCGACATGCTATGAGAAAACAAAAAAAGGTTGGTTGATTGATACTTGATTAGTTAGTATATTAAAAATAAATATATCGTTTGAAGGTTGCTCGTTACAGGTGAGAATACATACTCCTCAAGAGGGTTGTCTGCAGAGGAAGGATAGTTTTGTGAAGCCATTGTTTGATTATTTGTAGTGTAATATGTTATATATCTGATATGATATAATATGCTATATATCTACTTGTGAAGAAAAGACACAAAACAAACCTGGAAATAGATATGATATTATATATCAATCAATCAATCAATCAATCAAACAGAAAACGTCTCTTTGCAAACAGTCAAATCAGACGCAATTTCCGAATTTTGGAGTCGATCGACGTGTGTTGGTGTTCTGATTGCGTCTGTTCGCTTTTTGGGCCGTTGGTTTATCTGTGATGGTGTGTGTATTATATTATATTTGTGGTGGTGGTGGTATTCTACTTTGTGTAAGATGATAACACTGGTGAATGTCAGTAGTTATAGTTCCTGCCAGATTAGTTTGTGATAATCATGCCTTCCGGTCAAGTGTACGACCCTTACAACCCATTCAGTGATGATGCTTTGGCTGACCGAAATTCGCAATCTCTAGAACCATCGGCTAAACCCCAGTCCGCATTACAAAGATTACAAAACTCTTTGAATGAAGCAACAGGAACAATGAGACAAAACATTGACTCCATAGAACAACGTGAAGAAGAGTTGAGCGATTTTCATGAACGTTCATCTGATACCTCTTTCCCGGAGAATACTACACAGTTTAGTCGTGTTTCGAAGTCCGTTAGACGAAAATTTTGGTGGCAGCATTTCAAGTTGAATTTGATGGTGGTTATTATTTTAATTCTTGTGGTAGTTCCTATCGTGATTCATTTCAGTGATTGAGGAAGTGTGTTGTTGGTTAGAACCGCAACCATCTGCTTCAAAAAAACTGTCGGGGAAGCAGCCTAAAGCAAGGGACTGTGATTTTGAGTTTACTTAAAATGATGTTATAATTTGAGTCCCGAACATAGACATGGCTGCAAATTACTTTCTCTCAATGTATATATCTCTCCCATGTTCAAAGTGATGCCGATGAACTTATTTTTATTGCTATGCTTTGCTTTGCTACAAGAAATTTTTTTGATATCTCTTCAAAAGAATCATGTGATAGAAAAACGAAGGTTCAAGATAAAGACACTGTGTATATTAGCTATCTAGTGTATCAGACATATATGCACGTATATGGATAGACCACAACAAAGAAGATACCACTATCTTCCCTTATATATATATATATATAATATAATACCACTCTCTCTCTCAATTGAACGATCTCTTGTTCATGTAGCTGTAATCTTTGGGGCTAATAACCAATCCTTTCCCTTTAATAGCGCCTCTATAAATTGTCTCAATGATATCAATCAATTCTTGCTTGTCACCAACAAGGAAATTCATCTTGTTGTTATTCCCCGTTCCAAAATCGCACATCATATGTTTGTTACGATAGAAAAACATTATCGTCATGGGATCATACAATTCGTACATCTCGTTGAAATCAGGCACTTCGTCAATATCACAAAGGTACACAACAGCAAATTGTGAGATCTTGGAAGATATACTGTATAGTAGTTCATCCATCAACATACATTGTCTATCGACATCTCTACCAAACCTAATCACCACGATTCTGTCATCTTCAGAGAGAATGGCCTGATCGACATGCCATCCTGTTTTCAAGTGAGGCAAAAAGACACTTCCCATTGCTTTCCACTGGTGCTGTCACTGTAATAGACAAACGTTAACGTTAGCCTCTTCTAAACACAGGTAATCTATATTTCCAATGGTCAATTGAAACACAAGTGAAGTGATTAATGGTCTTTAATGTAACCACTGGAAAGTGAAGCATCGCCCCGTTAATCGCCCCGCCGATCGACGCCGTCTGGACAACAAAAACCTGACGTTTAAAATTCGTTTCGTTCTAAGCATTTTTTTGATTGCACCTGTTGTCCTTGCCAATTGTTACACACAAGTCCACTATTACAGTCCCATTATTTCTACATATTGCCACCGTATCGATTTACACATACATATATATTGTATCCTCTCTCAGTGAACTTCATATCCATTGCAATATTCTCACTTTTGTTGTTAGTAGAATAAAAAAAGACTCTTTTTCTATTTAACTAACCTGTGGTGATTTTTTTGTGACATACTACAAATCATTTATTGGCAACGCCCATTTTCTCTGTATTAAAATCAGTTTAACAACAAATCTTTCTTCTTTAATTCATACCAAAAAATAAACACCCAAATACAATGTCCGGCGCTCAAGCTTACGATCCATACAACCCATTTAACGATGACGCTGCTGCTGAGCAACAACAACAACAAAACTCAAACCAACCTCTGCATGCCTTACAAAACCAATTGCAAGATACCGCAGGAATAATGAGAAACAACATCGAAGCTATAAACCAACGTGGTGAAATGCTTGAAGATATTGACGATAGAGCAAATACTTTGTCTACAAATGCCAAATTATTCGATAAAAGTGCTAACCAAGTTAGAAAAGATATGTGGAAGAAAAATCTGAAATTGAAGTTATGTATAGCTTTAGTTGTCATCATTATCTTAATCGTTATTATTGTCCCACTTGTTGTTCATTTCACCTAGATTGTTTTTTGCTGTCCCTTATTTATTATTTCAAGTATACCTATATATTATGCGTGCTCAGTGGTTTCCTTTATGTTTATATGTATTGTCGTCGCCTGTGTATGCTTTTTTTTTATATTTACAGAATATCAAATCCTTCTTTCAAGTGTTGTGCTGTGTTTCTTTTTTTTTTTTTGTTCTTCAGTTCGAACTATCCCTCTACATGTATTTATTTTCTTCTACTTGCAAATGCATGTCGTGATGAGAGATTACAACAATTCCTCCTTTCATTATATGAGTTTTCTTTGATTACTTGATTACTTGATCACATGTATCTTCATGGTTTCTTTGGCTGTAGCGTAGCATATTAATCTTTTACTTCCCCACTGCTGTTATTTCAATGATTAGTTTACGTATTTGTTTAAACGATGTTTACCGTAACTGCTCATTAGACTATATGGCTCGTTCAAGTTTTTTTTGGAACATTTTCCCCATATCCATTTATTCTACAGACTTCTGGGGTACTTTGAATTGTCAACAGACAGTATATATATATATATCGGCATGTCATTCATAACGATCATGTTACTGATTTTAAAGCAGATAGTTTGTATCTGATGTATTTGTGCTCCCTGTTCCCGTTCTCACCTTGCAAGAAGCAAAAGTTCTGATGAATATGTATGTCTCCATAATTAAATCCCCAAATGAATTCTTAGACGTATTTCAACACATTACGCAGGTAAGAGATCAAAATTCGACACTTAATAATTTATAATTAGGTATGAAATATATATCATATATAAGAGAAGAGGCCTGCAAAGACACCTAAAAAGATCAAGAAAAAAAACACATCACAGAAGTGGGACGAAAGAAAACTATAGACAAAAAAAAAAGCCGACGATGCCGAAACAAAGTTACGTAACGACAATAATAATAACAGATGAACCAGAGATAAGACACTCTTGATGTTACATGCTACCAAACCAATTAAAACAAATACAAAATACAAATAAGAAACTCGTCTGTCACTCTTAAAATCAGTCATTTAAACAAAACAAAAAAACCAACACTACTGGATGCCAGCTTCACCATTCTGTTCTAATAACATCTGTTGTTGTATGGCTTCTTGCACAGTAGCATTCTTAGTAACTAATTCAATGACACGTCTAATTATTGGCACATTCAGCCATGCCGGAACATAGGCCTCAACTCTATGGAAAGGTCTCAACTCGACATGTCTGAATGGATCTTCAAAATGACCTTCAGAATCAATTGGTTCGAAAAATTCCGTTGACCCGCCACTCTGTTTAACTTTATCAGCTAATGTCTTGGTAACAGCTGGTGAGATTGGAGTTTCATAATCGGCAACATGATATTGAGCAATTAATTTTTGAATTTGTGATGGTTTCAATGCATAACAAATCTCAAAAATGATTTCAATGTCATCAGGGGTATTCTTTCTTAATTGTAACAGTTTAGAAACTTGAAGCAAATGGGCCAAGTATGTAGATCCTTCTTGAATGTCATGTCCTTTACACCATTCTTCTAATCTCGTAACGTTATAGTTTAATTGTAATCCTCTCTTCCATGATAAGAAATTTCTTCTCATAATCAAATCGTTGAAACACAAAGAATCGACAAATTTCAATAATTCAACTATAACCTCATTAATAACTTGGGGTTCAATGAAATAAGCTTTCATTGCCCAGTAAACGTTATTGAAGAATGTTAAAATGTCATCCATCTTATACTGTTGGTTATTTTGGAAAACTTTACTTAAAAATGGGGACGATTCGGGTGCCACAAAACCTGGTAAGGCTTGTGCCAACACAACAGCGGAGATACATTTCTTTTCCAGATCTTTTTGCATCTTTTTTATCCACATATTATACGTGTTATACGATAAAGACTCGAAATCTTCCTTGACAACTGCAACTAGTTTCAAATATTCCTCATATTCATAATCACTCATATCTTTGCTAATTGAATCGTTGGCCAAAATGGTACTTTGAGCGTAAGCAACAAATGAATATAGTTCATGAGTATTAGTTAGCCAGAAAGCACCATGAGAGATAACATCGTCATCTTTCAATGCACTGACAATGTTTTGAATTTCGGATAAAACTTCTCCAAGGAAAACTTCACTCTCTGAAGTTAAACCTAATCTCCACATATCACTCAAGATAATAATGATAATTCTGGCAGGGAATAAAACTTCTTTCCTTGTTAATTCAGAGGCAACTGCTGCTGCAGGTAATTTTAGACCTTTCAATAAACCGCTAACAATCTCTCTGTGTAAAGATTTGGAATCTTTCAGTAAGGTCCATAATTCAGTATTTATAGACTCCAAATTCGTATCTTCTTTAGACGATGTAGCTGTAATGATAGAAGCCGGTCTTGGATCATAGTTTCCGTTAGTACCAGAGTGGAAACCCAGACCTGGTGAACCATCTGGAGCCATGTTTCTGTTACGGGTTGGTGTGACATTAGCACCTGATATTCTGGAACTAGACACTTGTTTCTGTAGCTCCGCTAACTCTTGTCTCAATTGTGTTATTACACCATTCAATGTGCCATTTTCAGATTTGCTATCATCTAATTCTTTTTGAGCTGCCTTCAACTGATCAACATTCTCCAATAATTCATTTTTCAATCTGTCCTGTGATTCGGTTAATTCATCAACTTTAGCCTTGGCGGTTTCATAATCAATCTTATATTTGTTAATTTCTTCGTTTAAAGTAGTAATGCTCTCAGTATGTTGGGCAACAGTAGAGTCAAATTTGTCATTAAATTCGAGTTCTCTCGTTTTCATTAATTGATGCGAGGACTGAGATTCTTGAACTAATGATTGTAGTTTTTCAATTTCAGTAACCAAAGCAGCATTTTCTTGAACTTTAGAAGACAAAGATTGGGTCAACTCGATAACCTTATTTTCCAAACTATATTGAACTTCCTTCAACTTATTCACAGATTTAGCTTCAATCTTCAACTGTTTATACTCAGCAGCAGCAATTTGTCTACGGTAGCAACTTTGACTGAACACAATAGCTCTCAATTGTTTCTTGTATGCAGATCTTGCTAAATAACCTCTGATCAAGGTTTGAATTGAAGTGGCACCATCATTACGCTGTTTCTTAACCAAATTGGATCTAAGATAAACCCCACGTAAAATTGCTTGTAATTCAATCAAGGAGTTACGAGCAATATTAACCGTAACTCTAACCGAGTGGCCTCTAACAAGAGACTGGATCTTGGTGGCTGATTTACGTTCAATTTCCTTTCTTATTCTGTCACGGACAAGGAAACCTCTTATCAAAGCTTGAGCACGAATGAGAGATTCTCTAGCTTTCAAGTATTCTCTACGCTGGTAGTCAGCTCTCAAATTCTTTTGAATAATAATAGCACATTGTTTAATCTTATTGGATCTTAGTTTCTCTAGTAATGCCAGTATACCCGCCTTGAAAAAAATCTTCGTTTTCCCTGTTTGATATTTGAAGTCATCATCTATCGTTTGCTTTAGTATAACTCTTGTCAGTTGAATAGCGGAACTCTCAGTGCCATTACCATGTAAGAGTTTTTCCCTTTCACTAGAATGCAATAATACAGAGAAGTACATGACAAACTCTGGATACGTAGATCTTGAAGGGAATCCTGCACATGAGATTTTGATAGTTTCTAAAACACCACAAGCTCTCAACTGGGCCAAAACCATAAGAGGGTCAAATTCCCAGGCTTTCTTTTCCTCGTTCGGTTTGATACACCTAATATAATGAACATTAGTAGAATTAATAGTGTTCATTAATTCAATCAAAGAGGATTTGAATATGGAACCTAAAGTTGGTTTTCTAATAGCTTTCTTACCTGGCTTTGCTGCAGCTGCTGCTACTTGTTCAGCCGCTATCTTCTCAGCAGCTTTATCAACTGTGGACAAAATTTCAATTAGCATTTCATTGGTACTAGCTTTCAAAGTTTCAAGATGACCATCTGAGACGGTATCCCTGTTTTTTTCAATGAAGCCTTCAGAGTCATAGGTAACATCCAATGCATAATGACTGACAATAAACTTGTTGTTTCCAAATCTTGGTTTCTTGAAAACTTTGTTATGAGGAGTTTGGTTCAAAGATTGGTACATTTTTTCAATCCAGGATTCGTCACTACCAGCAGGTAATCTAGACTCTTCATCTAATAACGATAAAACACCTAATCTATTTTCAATAACATTGATACAAGGTTGATTATCAGAAAATTCAATGAAAGACCATTCAATTTCTTCCTTAACATACTCTTCTTGTTCTAACTTGAAAACATGTTGTGTAAACTCTTGTTGCAGTTTTTCATTTGCGTAGTTAATACAGAACTGCTCAAAAGAATTCTTTTCGAAATGCTCAAAACCATAAATATCTAAAACACCAATGAAAGTTTCGACTTTACTTTGTAATTCAGGAGGACATAAGTCTGAGTTCACGTATTCAACTAACCAGTCAAACATAGATGAATATATATACTTAGCAACAGAATCTCTGGCTACAATTGCTTGCTGATGGGTTAAATTTGAAACAATTTTTTAGCATCTGGTTATAATTTGTTTCTTGACAATCCATTTTGCAAATTCAACTGGATTCAATTCTAATAGCTGACAAGCTTTAACTAGATTTGGTTCATCTGACGATAAAATGGCGTCATTTCTGGTTTTCTGAATCTGAATGTTACCAATATGTAACAGTGCAGCCAAAATCTTGAATATTCTATGTTGTTGTTGTCCAGTGATTCCAACTAATTCTAGAGAGTCCTGAGTGTCCTTAAATTCTTGAGCATCGTCCAGGCCAGGAATTTCGGGCATACCACCTTGATTCAAATAGTAAAAATCTTCAACTGACGTCAAAGAAAACTCTTGTTTAATTTCATCACTTAAACCATTCATCAACTGATAAAAGATATGGTAGTTTCTTTCTGATTTGGGTTGGAAAACTAATCTTGAACGTTCCAATAAATATGTTCTAATTCTGGCACCAATAATGACGATTTTTTTATCAAACAAAATCTCCAAATACTTACCAAATCTCGAAGAGTTATCATTTCTTGTGGTTTTTGCATTACCAAAGGCTTCCATGATTGGGTTAGTTGCCAAAATTTGTTTTTCAACTTGAGACATCTCTTGGTCACCATCATCGGAATCGACTGTAGCGAAGTATCTCATGATGTATTTTGCGGAAACAGTTTTACCTGCACCAGATTCACCAGAAACAACAATGGATTGATTTTCTTTATCCGTTTTCATACATCTGTAAGCATCCTCAGCAATGGCGAACAAGTGAGGTTCTTCCTCACCTCTTCTCTTTGATGCATATCTCTGGATTCTATGAAATGAATATAATTCATCATTTCTTTGAAAAGGATTTATGGCAATCAGCACAATACCCGAATAAGTATAAATGTTAAATTGTGAATATCTAAGTCTAATTGCATTCAAGACGGACGGTTCATTCAAATGAGATAATTCGGTTAAATCTTCAACAGTCTCAGTTTGGTTTCTCAATAGCGGTAACTCAGGATTACTTTCTTCTAAAGATGAAGTTTCAAGACTTACAGTTCTTTCACCATCTTCTGAAAGAAGTTCAATTTGAAATTTATCATTTTCGTTTGTCACTTTAGTCACTTCAACTCCTAACCATCCTTCCTTTTCATCGGGAATCCAACAACGACTATACAAATTTATGCATGTGCAATAATAACGTTAGTATAAAGGAGCAGAGCTTATAAATGAATGAAAACATTAGATAGATATTGAAGATACTTACGTTCCCGCTTCAAAATGCGTTGCCATTTGTAACGTGATCTGTTTTCCTGTTTCTAAGCAAAACCCAAGTTGGGTTAGTTAGTCTAGATGTGTGTGTGTGTGTGGGTATATATATTTGAGGAAATATCACAGGTCAAAACCAGGTGAGCGGAATAAACGAAACACGACTAGTACTGACAAGGGAATACTTTCTTCGTAAAATTGATTCTTCTATATTCTAGGTGACGGCCTTCTCGGTTCTAGTCTCTTTCTATTACTAGTGAATAAAAACACAAAGACGAAGGACAATAATATAATGCTAATAGATGGTGCACAATAAGAAGAGTAAGGCTTAGTGTTATTTATGGGAACACGTAAAAAAGCGAAGGTACTTGTAAATCAGAAGTTTCCTTTTCCAATTGCTTTGTTGAGTTTTGTATTGTTTTGGGATATTCTGTCTTGCTTGTTTTGTCTGTTTTGTTTGTTTTGTGTGTTTTGTTTTGTTTTGTTGTTTCTGATTTGGCAGTTTTTGTCTCTGTTGTTTCAGTGGGACCAAATTCTTTGTTTGAATCTGGTGGCAGCGCGAAAGTAGAATTTTGATTTCTGAAGGTCGTGGGCGTGAAGCGACGTTGAGAGTTGTGTGCGGGAAGTCAGCGAGAAGCCACCGGGCGGTGTGAAATTCACAGCGCGGAACACTGGAAAAGGTGTGCTGTCATAGAATACATCTCTGCACCGATTATGTGTCTGTGTGTGTGTGTGTGTGTCGTTGAATTGACGAAACAGAGACGATGCCCATATTAAGAAAGGACAAGGCCCATGTTCTGCCGTCTACTGTAATCCTCCTGTTCACTGTTTGAGCCTATTCATAGAGCAATCAGAAAGTCTAACTGATCAACGGTTTGAGTCTGGTCAGATTTGGCGTGAAAAACGGCCGGCACGCACACAGCACACAGCACACAGCACACAGCACACAGCACACAGCACACAGAAAAGTCACACAGAAAAGTCACACAGATCTCAGCTCAACTGAAATCTCCCGCCCTCAGAGCTGAAACAGAAAAAGCCGCCAGCCACAAACGGTACAACAAGATTGAAACGCTTGCCTTGTATATCAGTCAGCCTGGCTATTAACACATTTATTCTGTTCCTTGATGTAAGAAAACCTCTTAAACACACATTTTTTGTATTTATAAATATACACTCAACTGACTAGGCTGAACTATTGGAATGTTGATTATTTAGTGACGTACTCTTAACTACACAAAACTAGCCGTTCGTGAATAATATACAACCAATGAGTCTGCCCAAGAAAGATGAATTGCTGAAGAAGTTAAAGACATCAATGTCATCAGGAAATCAGCGACATAATAATTCGGAAGTAGGCCTTACGTCGTCCCATACAACTAGTGATGTTTCACGAAGGCTACGGCACTCTCCACACCCATCATTTAGTGCTCCATCTGACTACAATGCAAATCTCTCCAGACCCGGCATTCATAAATCTGCGTCAAGTGCATCGTTGGGGCCATCAATTAATTTCTCAAGTCCCCTGAAAACCCCTAACAATGCCAGAGTCAGAGTCAATCCCTCTTTAACTGACCCTAAACGAAATTCGTTGATAAAACTTCCCTCATCGAGTAGTCTGGATTACTCTACTACTCACAAAATGGCTCCTATTACAAATCAAATTTCAGACCAGACGTCTGTCTTACATCCTGACTCGGCAAACGATGTGTTACTCTTGCCTGGGTTGACAACCACAAATTCTGGCGGTAATGTGAAATTGCAAGGTAGTAATTATCAATATCAACTACAGTCGAATCCGTCAAGTGGTAATGCATCAAGAATTCCAAGTTCAGAATTAAATCTGCCTCAGAGTTACAATACAGGGTCTTCTTCCTCTCATGACTCGTCTCGAAAACAGAAAAGAAAGCGATCACATTTCTCTGAAAAAGTTAAACAGAAATTTGAAACTTTGAGCTCTACTGTGACTGATAATTTAGAAAGAAAATTAGACATGTTGACAAATGAGAATGTTAAACTGGCAGACGATTTGAATCTACGGTGCGAGGAATTGAACTCGATGAACAAAGAATTACTTGATAACTTGGAAACTTTAAATAAATCATACTCTGGACTCTTGAATAGGGAAGAAGAGGTTGGGAAACTGAATTCCAGTGACTTGTTTGATAACTTAAACGGACTAGTCAATAGATTGGAAACTGTCAAATTAAACTTGGGAATAAACAATGAAAAACTAGAGAACTTTGACAAAGATTTGGCGTTTGTGGAAGAATTACAAAAAATTGCAAGAATCAATAAGAAGTATCAGAGAAATTTGTTTCTGTTAGTGGTTAGCGTAATTGTTGTATTGTCACTGTATAAATTAGTGTGATGTTAATGTTACAGCAATATTTCTTTGTTACACAATCTAATTAAATCCATATCATGTCAGCTGGCATCTATATAAGAAAATAATATCTAAAAATAGCATAATAATAATAAAGACTATCATTAAATCGAAATTAAAGTTGCTTCGAATGACAAGACTAAAATAAAACGTAAACATCTTTTGAAGTAGGGCAGGGAAGAGAAGAACGACGTCACCGACGGCTAAAGAGACACGCACAAACGGGTGAATAGAATATCGATTTCAAGGATTAATCAAGTTTTTAGAACAGTATTCCATCTCTTCTTCGCTTAGAGAGCTAATGTACAGACATTTAGATAACAATTCCTTATCTTTCTTGAATTCATACAACTTTGACCACTCAATGAATCTCAAAAGATTTTTCAAGATCTGACAAGACACTCTGAATTTGTCAATATTGATTAATTCATACTCATCATCATCTGCTTCTTCTTCTTCCTCTTCTTCTTTTTCTTCTTTCACGTGATTTTCAAAACCTACATTGTAATCATGGTTTTTCTTGTTATCAATGATGGTTGGTCTTTCGAAGTTCAAACTTAAATCACTTAAATCTAAGGCAATAAATGGAACAATGCCTTTAGAGGCCTTCACAAATCCCAGTTCATTTCTAAAGTTAGAGAAGTTTCTATCTGGGGAAGTCAAATCTTTTAATTTTTTGAATAATAACAAGTCACCAACTTCCAGTTTTGTCCAAGTCGTGGTCAAACCTTTGACAATTGTTGAGCTTAAAGCTAAGACAATCTGATACGTTGTTGCATAGTTTTGCAAATTCTTACATTTGTTGGCGATATGAATGAATCTTGAAATTGTTAATGTCCTAACATTCGCACTCTTACACAACAAAATCTCTGAGATTATCCAATTTGTTGTTAAGTTGAATCTCAACGTTATAATATTTAATCCAGTTTTGTCCTTACTCTCAAGTAAAAGCCTTAACCAAGAGTTGTATGGATCTAAAGCTTTATCCCATTTCAAATCGATTAACTCTTTCCAATCTATCTCTAATAATGCATCACGTTCAATTAGTGTAAACTGCTCAGCTAAAATTTCTGAATCATAACTTAAAATAAATGGAACGTGATTACCTTTATGCATAGCTTCGTAGACGCTCATTTCCTTTTCAGCATCAAGAGACTTTTTAGGAGTGGCAGATAGAGAACTAATTTCAAACTTTGAGGTTCTCTTTGTGTCATCTCTGGTGTTAATCTTGTCAAAAATTGGAGACTTATCCTCTTGATTTTGAGAAATGAATAGATCTCTTACTTTTTTTTCTAACTTAACTTCATCGATAGATATGTCAGATTCTTCTTCTGCTCCTTCTTCTTCTTGTCTATGATCATGATGACAATCATCAGGCTCATCCATTTCCACGTCTTTAGATGGTACTTCATCGTTCAACCCAAATTCGACCCTTAGTGGCTGATTCGATGTGTTGCCATTTAGTTTAGCTAAAGTATCATTGATTGGATTGGTGCTAATCTTTTCGTCCGGTATAGCGGCCAATTCAGCAATAGCAGTTTGGGAAATGCCAGGATAAGGAGGTAAAAATGATTGTGCGGGGGATATTATCATAGAAACAGTGGATTCGCCACTTTTAAAACTATCGGCTAATGATCTCGTAGGCGTAACTGGTTCAATAACATCATTGGAAAATGAATCACTGTGGAATGGTAACTCTTGGAAATTCAACATGATTTCCATGACCTCGTCAATTTCATCTGGTTTATGTTCTGGCCCTTGTTTGTCACCATCTAAGGGAAACTGCAAATTATCTCCAACATTATCATAAGAGTCGAAATAAACTTCACTTTCACTTTTCCTACTACTTTCTGAATCCCTTGCATTAAACATATCTAATGATTTGTTATTTCTAGGAGTGGAAGCAACTCTAAGATCACCAAATGAACTCTTCTTTTTCAAAGTATTAACTTGGTCGATAATATTGGCCTCCAATTGCCCTTTAGATGAAATCGATAACTCAGAGTCATAAGTCATATACGATTTAGTTGATTTATAACTGTTTCTTGGAATATACTTGACTGAAAATCTATTCTGCAAGTCCACAGCGTATGCAGAATGTCCAACACTTTCAAATTCAACTGACTCGTCAAGTTCAGATTGTTCAATCTGACCTTTAGAGGATGATTCAACAGTGGTTTCACTGGTTTTGAAAAGGCTGTCTTCGTGATTTACATTGAAAGATGGAGATGACGCGATTAAAGAAGCTTTGCTCTCTGTTTCACCGTCACCCCCAGCATCAAGCTCGGTATTGAAGATCTCGTCATTCTTTTTTTGGTTTTCATGAGACGAACTAGGAACTATGGAGTGATAACTTAGATTGTCAGTTTGAGTTTGCTTCTCTTCTACGGCTTCAGTAGCCTCCAACTGATTATCTAATACAGAAATCTGATCAACTTCATCTTGAGTGATTGGATCAACGTGACTGTTAATGCTATGTTTAGCTGTGTCTTCGACAATGTCTTCTATTGCGTTGTCGGAGTTCGAAACATCTAAAGAATTCGACCAATTCATGGTAACCGATGGAGTTTTAAATGAAGGAGCTGATATTCTGTTTATGGCTTCAAGAATGTCGTCGGTATTATCTTCGTCTGCGTAATTTTTGTCATCAGGTTCAGTATTGAAGTTAATTGGAGATGCATCGAGTCCATCAAGAAAAATATCATTTTCGTGATTTTTCGATTTGTATCTTGTTGGAGAATCGTGTGTGTAATCTTCGGTCATTTCATTGACATCATTCAAGTTTATATGCATAGACAGAACACTTTGCTTACTTGAGTTATTTAATAATTGCTTCGTTAATTTCTTTTTGAAAGTTTGTGAATCTGTCTCTAATCTTTGGTATTCATTGATCACTCTGGAACTCAACAAGTCCAGTTTGTTGTCAATATTTATTAATTCGTCCAGCTTCTTAGTTTGAGCTTTTGGTTTCTTTCGAGTGTTATCTAAAGTTGGAGAAGGATGTTTGTCAGCTAAAGGGTTCATTTTTTCGTTTCTAGATTTTGAATCTTTGCCAATGAAAAGGAATTTTAAAAATCCTTTTTTTTTCCTTGTAGGAGATTGTTGTTCAAGGTGATGGTGAGTATTATTTTTGTGAAGGCCAATTATTGGCTCACTAGTCAAATGTATATCCATTTTTTTCAAGGGTGTACTGGGCTTTATCATGCTGACTTTGCTTTCCTTGAATATTCCAACTTTTCCATTAGTGGAAAATCCGTTTTCTTTGTCGTTGTCATCTTCAATGAAGTCGGATATATTTTTTACTCCTTGGATCGGAGTAGCCTTCACGTCTTCTAAAATATTATTGTACAAGTTATCTAAAGTCCCCGATCTTTCAATTCTTCGTTGAGGCAATCCTGGGTCCCTTAGGGAGGCTAGAGATGCCTTAGGGTACAGGATAAATTTATCACCATTGTAGCCTCCTTTGACATGCCGGTTCTTTTCGCTAACTTTCAATTGAAGTAAATTATGAAGGGAATAGGTCTCATCTGAATCTTTTACTAACTCTTTGTGTTCTTTCAACAATAGATTAGTGGAACTTGAAGAAGTCTGCTCAATTATAGAAAGTATCCCAGAACGACGCAACGATGGATTGACTAATTGTTTCATACCAAAGGCAGAGAGCCTTGTGTTTGGCATGGACTCGTAGGATGAAATTTCATAAGTTAACAAAGACTCATTGTCTAGCTTTGCTAACGATATAGTAGACCAGAAGATGTGACACATTGTGATATAAGTCTTCTTTAACTCAATTATAGTCTTAGTCGGTAGAGAGTTTGGATTCTCTATCAGTTCGGGTGTCTTGGAAAATTCGTTTAACGCGTCGGCAAAAAGCTGTCTTAGTTGGCAATTATCTACAAAATCATCTTGGAAATGGTTCAACAGCCAGTGACGGAGCATGACAAACGTTCTTACTAAGGTGAAAGTCCGAATCTTCGATTTTTCTTGTTCATGACTTGATGTCGATGTGGTAAATCTTAAAGACCAAGAAAGCCGACATAGTATAAGCTCAAGCAGTGGTAGCGAGTCGATGAATTCCCTGAATGTTAAGAAGAAATCAACTAAAAATGGGTAGTCAATGACCTCGGGTGATGTAAGATGGGTAACAATTGCTTCTATTGTGGCACTTGTAAGTTTGCCGTTTTTGAAATGAGAGATTTCCGATTCATTAGGAGTTGGATATAGAAGCTCATTGTCGAAAATTGGTTCATTTTGCTTGAAATTCTCCAAAAGCGAGTTGAACTCAACATTGTTTGGAGTTTGGAGTCCTTCCTGAAGTATAGTGTCGTTACTCATTGTAAATGTACGCTCTATTAGTCTCTCCTAGAAAAGAAAAAAATAAAGACAGAGCTTGGATGTTATAAGATGTATTGGTAACAGCTTAATGAGGATGGGGGACGAAGATGGAGATGGTGATGGAAGTTTCCAAAAAAAAAAAAAGGGAGAAGGATGATTTGGTGTTTAGCAAAGACAGATGAGTGATTGTGATAGGCTGAGGAAGGTGTCGTTTGTTTTCTAGGACACTATCTCAAGAGAATGTAAAGTCAAACAGTATACTAGTAAATGCAAACAGTTTAGCGATAAACCGCATTTCTAGTTAGAGAGAAAATTATGCATGGGCTAGCGATGGATCATCTCTCAATTTGTTTGTTTGTTTGTGTTTTTTATGCTTTGTTTATGCTTTGTTTACTTTTCCTGTTTGTTTGTTTACGTTTGTGGATAGGGCGTGCGCAAGCAGAAATTAAAACTGGCGGTGCGAAAACACTGAATATAAGGCTGTGCAGTGGCTTGTTCAGGCTGTTGCTGTTTGTGAGGTGCAGAAAGAGATGAGATTTTCATATGCCACTGGTACACTTATGTTTCTAGTGCCAGACAACTTAAGGGTCTTGGTAGCTGTTCTATTCCTCTGCTTCTCAGGGTGCCGTTTAACTTTTTACTTACATGCTATTTTTTACTGTACAAAATACAATCTTGGTTTAATCGAAAAGTCATGAATATATTTTGCGGGGACACCATGACAACATAGAGAGATGCATACACAGAAATAAAAATCGATAGATCAGAAATGGCAAGTTCACCATGTTAAACCAGTCTATCGTCGTTACATAGAAAATTCATCAATCAAAAACTATAAAGAAATACTGAACTTATTTTGGAGGTAGCAAAAACAAAAAACATAAAACATAAAACGTACTAAGAATAACTAGAGTTTTATAAGTTATTCAGGCTTAGTGATCTTAGTTCTAACGGCCTTCCATTGAGTGTAGTTATCAAGAGCTTGAGAACCCATTTCTCTACCAATACCAGATTGCTTGAAACCACCGAATGGAATACTTGGATGGAAGTCATTGTAAGTGTTGACCCAAACAGTACCAGCATCCAACTTACGAGAAACATAATGAGCAGTGTCTAATGATTTTGTGTGAATACCTGCAGCTAAACCGTAATCTGAATCGTTAGCCAGTTCAATAACTTCTTCAACAGTTTTGAATTTAGAAACAACGGCAAATGGACCGAAAATTTCTTCATTGTAAATCTTCATTGATGGATCAACATCAGCAAAGATGGTCGGCTTGACAAAGTAACCCTTGTTACCTAATCTCTCACCACCAGTGACTAAAGTGGCACCTTCAGCCTTACCAGTCTCAACATATCCTAAAATCTTGTCTAATTGCATTTGAGAGGTTTGAGCACCTTGGAAAGTTTCAAGGTCGAATGGATTACCAACCTTTAATGTTTCAGCAGCATTCTTGAATTCTGCTAAAATTTCGTCATAAATACCTTCTTGAACATAAACTCTTGAACCAGCAGAACAAACTTCACCAGAGTTATAGAAGATACCCAACACCAAATTTTGGACAGCTTGTTTGACATCGGCATCGTTAAAGATAATATTTGGAGACTTACCACCTAGTTCTAAGGTAACCTTCTTCAAGTTAGAATCAGCCGCAGCCTTCATAATGTGTCTACCAGTAGCAGTGGAACCTGTGAAAGCAATCTTCTTAATCTTTGGGTGGGTAGCAATAGCTTCACCAGTAATCTTACCAAAACCTGAAACAATATTAACGACACCCTTTGGAATGCCAGCTTCAGCAACCAACTTAGCAGCGTACAATGCAGAAAGAGGTGTGGATTCAGCAGTCTTCAAGACAATTGTGTTACCAGCAGCTAAAGCTGGACCAACCTTCCATGACCACATCAATAATGGGAAATTCCATGGAATGATTTGACCACAAACACCAATAGGACTACGGATAATTTCGTTCTTGTAACCAATACCAGTGTCAACAACTTCACCAGCAAGCTTGTCGGCCCAGCCAGCACATGATCTAATGTAGTTGATAACTAACGCAACATCACCCTGAGCTAATTGCAGAGCCTTACCGTTATCCAAAGATTCGATCCAAGCAAGCGTTTCCTTGTTTGCTTCAAGTAATTCAGCCAAATTGAACAAAGCCTTACCACGAATAGCTGGGTCACAAGTACTCCAGTCACTCTTGAAGGCAGCCTCGGCAGCATCAACAGCAATGTTAACATCGTCTTCTCTAGCTTCGTAGACGTGACACACTTCTTCTTCAGTGGAAGGGTTTAAAACTTCAAATGTCTTGTGTTGTCTGGATGGGACAAACTCATTGTTGATGAATAAACCTGTTGGTTGTTCATAAGTTTGGCCATTTGGCAGAGTGATGGTGGCAGATAATGGATAATGGGAGTAGAATCTGGCTAAAGATGGTCTAGCAATTTTCGCAGACTGGAAAGCAAGTCTGGTGGTGGATCTTAACATTGTGAAATTGTTTAAAAAAAAGGATGTTATAATTAGACAACTATATGAAGCAAAAAATAAATGAAGGGAGAGAAAGAAAGAAAGAAAATCAAATATATTAAAAACCGAGAGGCAATCAACAAAGGCGGGATTGAAGTTGTATTTATAATTCCCTGACTATGAAGCTTGAAACAATTTCGATGAATAGACTACGCTTATTTTTTGCATTTTCATAATTGAAGCCCTATGTCATTTTGCTTCACCCCACCCAGAAGAGCATTGAGTGGAGGGGAAGGCTCGGAGTGTCAGTGTCAGTCCTTCTAAAAAAAAAAATCCACCCCAACCGCCGCCAGAGGTCACCAAAAGGAAAAAATGATTGGAGGAGTGGGGTATCCAATAGAAGAAACATAGGGTGTTACGTTGTTCGCCCACAAAAAAAGAGGGGGTGCTGCTGATTGATGGTATGGGTTGCCAAAACCCGTAACCTAACTTAAGCAGCAATTTGGAAGGAGGATGATGATCTGCTAGCGTTTTTTTTTTCGTTTTGAACTCCGAGTCTTTGAACTGCCCAATGAATGCAAATCAATATTATATGCCATGCAATTGTGAGGTTCTGTGATTGCATTATAGCGAGAGGAGGTTCACTGAAGGGAATCTCTCGCCTGTGGGGGCACTCAACCCGAACCGAATTCCTAAAACGGACTCGTGTACAATCCATTTTCAGCCTGCATCCCAAAACTGCTAAAATTTAACCCCACCTTGCTTTACACACGAACTACCTTTCACCCCTCTTTTCTATTATGTTCATGCGCGCCAGGTGTTCACAAAGCCCTTGCTGCATCTCACTGGAGTTCGACTCCACATAGGAATATTCAATATACGTATAGTTTTACATAGTTTATTAGTAATTCATTAAACTACAACCCACTATTCAGTAGTCAGTATCCTGGCACCCCTTCTATTATCCCCAACCATACCTCCCCCTTCGCCCCCTCGTTATTCATGTTCCCAGGTGTACGTTCGGCTGTATGGTACGAGACCGTCTTTCATGGGGTGAAAAGATGGAGAAAGTTATTGGAGGGGGTTATAGAACAAAAACATCGGAGGTATGCTGATCCAAGTTTCAATCAGTGTCCTCCACGCTCAATTTGCTAGATGATTGAAGGGAGAATGCTATCCAAGTATTCTCAGAAGCACAAACACTTGAAGATCCAACCAATCACATAGATTGTGAGTAGGTTTGTGTGTTACTATTAAATAATGAAGCTCAGTATGATGTAATCAATTGGAATTTACTGATTAACCTGCATTGTTGAGAGGCTCAACTTGGCGCCTGTCAATCGCTCAGAAAGAGACGTCCTTAATTGGGTAGTAAGAGATGTACAATGGCTGTTTCACCATGGCTGACCACTGCTACTTGCCGTTTACATAACTACTTGCTTTCTGTTCGGTCCCCGGTTATAATCTTTGAATATCAAGAACAAGTGGCTAAAAAGTAAATGTTTAAAATTTTGTGGAATATAGTTGGAATTTTATAGGAAACGAGGCTCTTTATAATCAAAATAAAAGGGAAGTGAGATACTGAAAGCGTTAAAAACATTAAATATTTTTGACAACAGAAACATTAGGGTCAGCTCTGTTAAGCCCCCAAGATTTAAGCTCAGAGCATCATAAAACGTTAATATGAATGAAGCTCTGCTGTTTCGCAGGCTGAAATGATAGATGTCAGTTTTTTTCTTTCTTTTTTGGTACTCCGTGATTACTACAGCCACACCATGTAAAATATTCCCGAAATAAATTTTGATCATCCATCCCATCATCGAGTGGCAACAACATAAAATAAAAACAAAGATTACACTAACTGTCTTTGAACTCGTATACTCCATAGGCTCATCTATTACCGTAGTTGGAGATTGAAATAAGTTGATTTTAAGAAGTTCCTGTATCTAGGAATCAAAACATTGATCCGGTATACCTGTGGGACAGGTGAAGTTCTTTAGTCGATGCTCACCTATTCCGTGGGTCAACTTAACGATACCTATAATATAATACACAGGTTCAACCGGTGACCTATCGACTTGTGCATGTGCGCGGTTCTTTGTGTCTATTGGTATCTTATTTCGCCGAAAAGATTAGAGTTCGTCAACAGACTCTGAGTGTACCAAAAAGGTGGTCATATAATAATTCAAACAACTGTTACCTTTCTTGAACAATAATGTAACCGTGTAATATGTAGTCGCTGGGTAATATTTGTGGCTTGATTTGTGCTGAGGAGTAATCAATATATATCTTCTCCTGATGGTTTAATTATAAGATAAGGACAAATGGATTGGGTACATTTTCCGTATAGACAAAAACAGTTGAAAGAGATCTACTGCTACCTACAGCTTGGATCGGATCTTGAGTTTGAGATCACTGCCCAGACACGTATCCGTGGGGAACCACAAAAAGACATCTGTCTCTCGATTTGAGCACTTGAGCTTTAAAACATGGTCGGCGCTGCTTTTCCCCACAATAACTACACCGAACGATCATCCCGCACTCCCGAGACAGCCATCAAGTTCAGTGCAAGAGAAGCGCACCCGTTCCCCAGCTTCCTCGATTCGATTTTGCGGAGACATAGAGGGGGTCTGGATTGCTAACCTAACCTACATTTGATGCCAAGTAGGGTGCGAATAGTCAGATCTCTTTGAGTAGGAGGATTGAACAACTTGCAAGAAAAAAATTAGCAAATGATTTAAGGGCCGAGAGAACTCAGAGTGATAATAGATAAGAATGCTAATGAGGTAGGTTTAATGAGCAAGCATCATATATTAAGGGCAATCCCTCAACCTTATGGTACTCCAGTTCCAGTTTCGCTGGTGGAGTAATAAGGTTTGAAGATAAATGAAACGTTGAAGTCGTCATTTAAAAACCATTGGCAATCAGAGACTTTAGTCGATACCGTTATTTGCTTCCCACTGAGTTATATTTCCCGACAACGGTACTTTCAGGACGGCTACATTGATCAAATAGTTATCAATTACTGTGAATACGACAGTACTGCGCTTAAAGTCACACTTCCAACTGAGATAGATCATTTCCAAAACTTGAAGAACGTCTTGCCACATAATGTTTCAATTACTATATTTTGATCCAAAATAAAGAATCAGCAAAAACGTATATATGAATTTGGTTACAAACATTGTTTTTCATCTCGGGCTAGCTCCCAGAAAGTTACCAGCTACCTGTTCGGTGTTGAAAAGGCTTAACATACAATTGGCCTCAAGCGATATATTCCATATTATCATGTCAGAGTTTCCCTACTGACAATTAAACAGTCTGAATAAGCTAGATCATAACAAACCAGCTTGTTTGAACGCCTTTTCAGTGCTGTCTGTGGATTCTAGTTGAGATAAAGTTTGTTCTGTACCGAAATTCTTACCATTGAAAAAGATAGTTGGGACCCATTTACGACCACTAATGGCGGTAAATTCTTTCTCTAAAGCAATAGCTTCGTTATCTGGTAATTTGTCTAGTTCAACTAGTTTAATCTTATCAGCGACTTTGTATTTGTTGAAAACGGCGATTGCGTAGTGACAGTCTGGACACCAAGACTTACTTAGCATCAAGTACTTGTTGTCTTGAATTAATTTTTCTGCTTTGTTTGCCATCGTTCTTAATTTTTGTTTGGTTTTGTGATAAACAATATCAAGAAAATGGAAGGACCTTATAATCAACTATGGGAATAAGAAAACTATTGATTTATAAGTCAAAGTTTTAACAGGACTTGGCTTGGAGGATTAGTCCCCTACCTTCCTTCCCAGTACAAAATTTTCGCACATCCTCAAAGCTCCTTAAAGTGGTTATTTTTTTGCCCGTTCTCACCACACCGCCAGTGCATAATCCGACGTGATTTGCGCGAATTCTATTGTGTAAGGTCGGACTTTTTTTTGTCACTCTCTTATTTTTCATCTCCTTGTTTCTTACAAGCTACAAGTATTGGTGTACGACTTAGTTACAAAGTGCCTATGATCAGGTGTCATTATTTTATTTTATTTTATTATTATTATTATTGTTATTATTATTATTATTATTATTATTATTATTATTATTATTATTATGTTCGTAATCGCTGTGAATTTTAGCTAAGATCTATATACGATGGGAGAGGTCCACACATAATCTGAAATGCAGCATAAGGAAAATGCCGAAAATGCGGGTTCCACTTACTATTTTGTTTACAATAATATTACACAAAACTGGAATTCAGACTAACGCACCTATTGTTTTTCTATCAAATCGAGAAACTTTTGTCTTTCTGAAACTCTTCTGTCAAGATTAATTTTAAAACCATCTAAATAGCAGATATTTTGAAACCAGACAATTAAATCCATTTCGTACTCTTTCTTTATCTCCATTAGAGACTCCTTATCAGCAAGTGAAGACTTCACAAAGCGATCATTTTTAATTTCCCACTCCCGTAAAGCTTCTTGTTCATACAATTTCGAGTACTCAATCGAGAATGCTTCAATGTCTTCATATTCTCTGAGATTCAACGTGGTAGCTTCATCAAATTCTTTAGTTTGTGACATATTAGAGTCATCGAATCCAATGGAACCTTCTGAATCGTAAAAGACGTAAGGATATAAGCCTTTGTTTATTGGGTTAACTCTCAGATCTAATAATCTCAAGCTGAATCTCGCATTTGCAGTATATGATACTATGGATTGGGAGTCTTTGATATTATTGCTTAACACTTTTAACTGTTGAAGAAATTTTAAACCTTCAATGCCCTTCAAACTGGAAAGTTTATTGAAATTCAGGTTTAGATCTCTCAGTAAAGGGAAAACAGAGCTTAAACTTATTGGTAAGCTTTCCAAATTCATTGCCGATAAATTTAACTTTGTGATATTGGAGAAAAAACCGGCAGAAGCAAACTTAAGAGAAGAGAGTGATCCTCCTGTCAAGTTCAACTTTGTAAAATTGGATCTTTGGAAACTTTTCTTGATCAAAGAATCTATAACACCAGTGTTGATTTGAGATTTAATGTATACCCTCTCAATGTTTTTACCCAATCCCGTAATTTCAGTCAAATAATTTCTATCAATTCTCAGCTCCCTTAAATCAGGAAAATTCTCTAAATTCAAAGCTTTTAAATCATTTAAACCAACTGCAAGTCGTTTCAAAGAGGGATGAATTGAATCACACTTGATTGAAACCAACTTATTATTGTGCGCGGAGAAGTTAGTGAGGCTAGTTAATGACTCTAATCCAGCAATATAAACAATTTTGTTGTCATCTAACATCAAGTCTTGCAAGAATTCAAGATCAAACACTCTAAAGTCAAGTTTGCCGTGTAGCCTATTATTCGAAAGATTCAAATACTTCAACATTTTCAACTTCAAAAGACCTTTTAAACTTTTTATCTTATTTCCAGCCACGCTAAGCTTCGCTAAGTTATGCAGTTCTGAAAGGCAGTTCAAGCTTTCTAATGAGTTATGATTCAACTCGAGAACTTGTAAGTTACTTAATTTAAACAACGATAAGTTGTTGAAATTGTTATAATTCAACTTTAAGACTTGAACTTCTTGAGAAACACCATCTACATGAGCAATCGCATTTTTAGATGCATCAATATACCATACATTAGGAGTGAATTTGTCTAATCCTCTCAACTTGTCCAAATTATGCTGGCTAATATATAGTTTTTGCACCGTGTCCCAATCTTCTTCGGGATAACTTTCCGTTATAGCTGAAACCAAAGCGCTATTTGTCTGAGAGAAAGATAAATCTCTGGTTGTTTCAGCACGTGATGTAGCATTTACATTGCTTGGTGAATGTTCTGAGTAATAATCGAAAACTTCAGCAGAGTCTAGATCGGATTCTGAACCTGAATAGTTGTGATCATCAGGTAACCTAAACGATACTTCTTGCTGTGGTTTCTTTGTCAAAGAAAATGGATGACTGGTTTCCATGTTACTAGTATTTAATTCTTGGTCGCTCTCGTTCAAATCAGAAATATCATTCAAAGCATTAATAATATCATCCTTGGCACGTTCATTTTCAATGTTATCTTTTCTCACTTGATGATGACGTTGAGGCTGATGTTGAAGCAATAGCTGTTGAACTTCGTACTCGGTAGTGGAGACATATTTTTGTAGCTTTTTATCGTACACTTTTCCTTTATAATCTTCTCCCGAGATAAATATAATACCTTTGGGTTTACTTTTTTCAAGACTTTCATCATTATTCAGAATAAATGATCTGTCATTCGGTTGTAAGACAGTGGTGGATTGAATATGTGGTGTGGAGACGGATTTATTAATATCTTCCTTTTTGGGGACATCCAGCTTCAAATGTTGTCTTAGCACATCCAAAGACGCAGTAATGTCAGGATTCATTGATGAAGATGTGGGTAAGCTACTTTGCAATCCCGAGTAATCGTTTCCTTCAGAATAATCAGAATCTTGATCAGACAAACCTTCTTCATCTGATGTATAGTCAGATTCTTGAGGTGTCCCAGCTTGTTCAGGTAACGTACTGCCCACTTTGTTTTTCAAATTGCTAAATAGGAAATCACTATTTCTTACTAATGTTTTGGTGGTTGTTGGTCCTGGGGGAGGTACACTACTCAATGACGAGCTTGACTCATCTGCATCTGAAGTGTAAGCATCTGAATACGTCAAAGAGCTGTTATTATTTTTGGTATCTTTAGCAGAACTAGCAATAATTCCCATGTTTTTATTTACTAATCCATCGTACAGTGAAGTTGAATGTTGAACTATTTGATGTATTCTGTCATCATCGTCGTCATCGTTATGAATTTGATCGTCGGTCTGTCCTGTATTATTGATTATATTTTGATCTATATCTTTTTCTTCTCTATTATGTAAACGATTCATAATATCGGTAAATTTTTCATTTGTGTAAGTGTCTTGAGTGTAACCAAAAAGCTTCAAGGGAGAGCTAGGAGCAACTGAGTCACTGGTTTGGTTCTTACTCCGAACTTTATTAGCAAACGTGTCGGGAACAAATAGTTGTGAATCGTTCAATGGAGCCAATTTGACATTATTTAATTTCAGTTGTCCTTCAAATTTGCTACTTTTATACTTTCTCCATTCAGCCTGATCTTTAGCATTGGCAAGGCTGTTCTGGATCATCGTTGAAGACCCAACACCTAGACTCAGATAAGGATCTAAAGGAGCAACACCCGAAGCCCGTCCTTGTTTCTCTGTGTCTGATTGATTGCTATTTGATATCTCCATAGAGTGATTCATGTCATTGTCATTGAACTGACTGGGTTGGTCTTCTAAACCCAATTCTGGCCAATGTTGATCCTGCAAAATATCAGGTACCCAGGCTTGACTGGGCACAACCACCACCTCTTTTTCTTTAGTGTCAAAGAGGCGATCGGGAGACTGTTTATTGAAATCCTTGTTTAATTTGTACTTATTCGATTGAACTCTTTGTGAATGGCCACTTCGTAAAGGAGACGTAGGGATACAATCTTCTGTGTTAACAGTTGTAGATTTAAAATTCGTGTCATTCTCTTTACCTGAGGGGCTTTTTGGGCCCAAATGGAGAGCTCTAAAGTCCTCCGTCAACTCTATCGAAGGGTCATTTGTGTCGTTCAGTCTTATTGAAGGAGATAACGAAGAGAGATTTTTCAGATAAGTGTCTGTGGACGGCGTGTTTCTCATGGCCGTATTCCCACACATGCTAGAAGTTTTTATGAGGTTTCAATAACTCTTTATTACTGAATATATTTATGCAACAAGAAAAGCGTTCAAATGTGACCAGAGTGTTTAATTGTGCTTTGTTCTTTTACTATGTTCTTGTTTTGTATCACACAAACCATTTGGTTTGATTCTCATTTATAAAAAGGTAAACAAACGAACTTACTATGTCAATTACATCCCTGCACGCGACGATGGCCGATGCACGGGTGCACGCACGTTTTACTCCTTCGAGATTGGGCTGTGTTTGTACTATTCAAGGTCTTTCTCTGGTTAGTTTAACAACTGAGTCCACAAAAGGAATAGAATAACAACAGTTCTCTGAATGTAGCCTACTCTTTGATTCTTTCAAAGATTGCTATCCAGGTTGTCTGTCCCCTGAAAAATCTTTCACATGTTCGTCCATCGACCAAAGTCTGTCGCTCGTCGCAGTAATCCTATTAATAGAATCCATTCTTTTCATTGAAAAGACAAGATGGACCGAACTTATATAGATATCGCCACGACCATGTCAATTAGTCGTCAACTATCACAGCTGAGTGTCTATACAGAAAAAAAAGGCTTCATCCGAAATAACAGGTTAGATCATCTCCCCGTTATCGCCATAAACATCGTAAAAACGACTCCAGCGACGATCTTCCGCCCGACACGTCAAAGCGCGTCGCAGATGACACAAAAAATCGCCGTAAATAAATGACGTAATACAGCAAATTCAGATTTGTATTGCTTACCTAATTTGCAGTCTAAAAACTGTAAACAACACAAAAACCAGTCCTTTTCTCGTTTCACAAAAATGTAAACAGAAAATGTAAACAAAACAAAATTTCAAGTCATGTCAAAAGGTCTCTCTGTATTCATTGCTATCTTTCTTTTTTCTTTCTTCAAGAGTTACAACAAACGTTAATAGGCTTGAAGACATACAGGTAATTATATTCACGCTCCTCCACTTTCATTTCAATTTATATTCTTGGTACTATACCCACTGCCCAGCACTCACGTCTCCAACTAGGGAAATTGCTACGCATTTTGCTTCAATTACCGTACTGCGTATCCCCCCTTAAAGTGTATGTTGTCTACCTAGAAAATCAACACTACGCCGAACGCTTCAAATTTTTGCCTCTTTTTTTAGACACACACATACAATGCCTCCGTATCACGATAAGTTCTTGATAAGTTCCTCTCCTTCCAAAATGTTTGAGCAATTTTTAGAAGATGATGTCGAAAGAACCACAGGTGGCCAACCTTCAAATCAAACTGGAAGTAGCGGGTGGACACCATATATTGATCGGATTCTGATGAATCCTTCCAATTCCGGGTCCTCTTCAAATATGAGGACGGGAGCTAGTCCGTCTTTGAATAGACAACAGCAGATACAGTATCAGCTACAGATGCAGTCACAACAAACTCATGGGTTGCCAGCTCCTTCCACAGAGCAACAACAACAGCAGCACCAGCAACAGCAGCGCCAACAACAACATATATTTGCAGCAGCTGGTTCTGAACAACAGTCACTCGGACCACATCCTCAACATCAGCAACATCTACCACAGCAAACGTTTACGCTCAACTTATCTCCTGACAAATTTGAAATACACCAGCAACAGCCATCTGCCTACCCTTATCAACCAATGCAGAAGCAAACGAGTTATTCTCAGACAACAGCACAACAGCAACAAGAACTACTCTACGCTAACCTCCAAACTCCAGGTGCCAGTGACAAATCTTTTAGAATATCTGACTTTTTTTGTGACACTCCTACTTTGGGTCAACTAGACTTCAATACACTCATGGCTATGGGTAATGATAACAAGGAAAATGAACCATTATTTGCAAATATCGGTACCCCGCTTAACCAGAAAATAAAATCGTTTAAGACTCCGTTGAGGGAATTATCTAATACTCCTAGGTTGATAGGTTCTACTAGTGTTAAACGATTATCACTTTCTGCTGTCTCTATCAATAAACAATTATCATTTCAGAACATTCAACAACAACAGCAGCAGCAACAACAGGTTAGTCAGCGTCAATATCGTCCATATCAGCAGCAGTCATTACAACAACAACAAATGATCATGCATATCTCCGCTGCAACTCCAAGCAAGTCAAACTACAAGACTCCTTTGAAACCGAATCATCAACAGTCATCCCCATCAACCATTATTATGACGTCAACAAAGAAAGCTGCTAACACTGAACAAAGTAAGCAGAATCTAGAAATGTCACCTACACCAACTGCCAAATCTTCTGTCAAGACTGTTCCTTATCAACTAGTTAAATCTGCCTCATCTTTAGAACCTGTTATTGGGATTTTCCACGATATGAAGAACTCGCCTCCAAAAATGTCATCATTCTCGTTGCCTCATCCTGGCACCTCCAATACTAAAAAAAGACCAGCCAGTGAAAATTCAAATGGACCAGGTAAGTTCCAAATAATCTTCACGGATCTCAGCACATTGAAAGGTAATAATGGGGGTTCAAAGCAAAGAAAACATAAGAAGCTAACGAGGTCGACCACTACCAATTCTATCACAGGTAGCAAGAATAATGAACAGCGGCAGCAACAAGAACAGTCATTGAATCAATCACAAAGCTCACAACAATCGTCAGATAATGAATCACGACAAAAGACCAGGAAGCTGAAAAAATCAAACACCTTACAGAAAACACAATCTGTTCCTTCAATAATGCCATCTTCTTCCTCCAAAATCAAGATTTTGTCAACAGCTGAGGGTAACCGCAACTCCAAGCAAATGCTCTTATCGGAGCAAAAACAGCAATCGTTATCTTCCTCATCATCTATCTCATCTACTGCGTCAACTTCAAATGCAACAAGCGTATCATTGCCAAAGTCGTCCGATGCTCAAAGTATTATTCAAGAACAAAGGGTGAACTTTCAAATAGCTAATGAAAACAACGAAGTTGATGGTAGTTTAGATGTTGCTAATAACCCAATGCCTCTTGATAAATCATTAAGCGAGGGCATTGCTTTTCCGGATAATGTGGAGAAATTATTTGAATTGGACAATGATGTCTTGAGCAAATAATTAGTGATAAAAACTCTTCATTCATATATTTGACGGTCGTTTTTTTTGTTATTTACTTTCTAAGACGGGTTTAGGTTTTTCTCGTGCTTTGCTTGCATTTCTCTATATCTTTGGTCATTTGGCTTTGTTGTGACGTTCTCTGTTTTTTGTGAACGTGTCTGTTATTTGGTGTTTTTATGTGTTCATGACATTTTAGTATTTGTTTATGTTTTACTTAGAATGTCATTCTTTTTATGGACTTTTCAATAGAAGTGTGGACTAGATCTTTTTACTTGACTCTCCTTGGAACTATCCCACTCTATCTTTTTTTTTTGACTTTTTTTTGTTATCTTCTGTTATTGTCATGATCACAGATTTTGGGTTTACTTGTCATTCAGTTTTCTTTTATTGATTTTCAAGGTATTAATTTTTTTTTTTTTTTGTTATGCTGTCATGGCCTAAGAATATTATAGGTGATTTCCGTAGTTATATATGGTTTTGTTTCATTTTTTTGTGAAAAGTATATATCTAATAATGGACTGTTTCCTCTCTGGTTTGAAGTATTGCCGCCTTTATTGATTTTTCTTTTTGTCGACGTAGTTGTTTTTTACTTTGTATCGATATTTTTAAATCAGGATCCATCAAATGATGTATAGTGCAATAATCCTTGTATTTATATTAAAGTGTGTATATAGAGAGATAGTCATCAAATAATCTATAGGCAATATAATGGAATCCAAAATCGTCAAATAAAAAAAAACACCAAGCTCATCAGCTCATCTACGTCTTGGACCTCTTGGTTTTGAGAATTTTAACGAGTTTCCAGAATGAGAGGAAGAGGAAAGGTCAGCTTCGGTCTCTATTGGCTGGTCATCAAACTCACTCAGCTCAATTTCTGAGGCATCTCCAACTTCAATAAGTTTCTTGAACTCAATTCCCTTCTGTCTCAAAGTATTCAAGAAACCTAGCTTAGAAGTGGCATAAAGCATTCTTTCTCTGACTTTAGAGCCCGAGGGACAAGTGTAAATGAAATACAAATCTTCGTTGAATTTAACTATGTTGTAATTAGGTTGTTGGTCATATAGTTTGCCCTCTGTCAAGTCTGATGGCTTGTTTATTGGTGTTTTGGAATGTATTTCAATTGTCTCGTTATCACTAATAATTATGGTTATCAGTTCATTAGATGAGATGTTCTTCAATTCTTGGATTAGTCCATCTTCAAAACCAAGTCCGAGGTCTTTGTGTGAGTCAGTAACCAATTTTTGTTTTTGCCTAGCCATACCACCAACAGTTAACATTTCCAATTTCTTAACAGTTTGCAGCGTTTCTTCTTCACTACTTAATGGTTTCTCAATGGCTTCATGTTTCTTGATTGTCTCCCAACCAGATGAGCTTACTTCGTCTAACTCGTTAAGAAATAATATAGGTTGGAAATACTCTGTTCCTAGCTCTCTAAGCAGTGTATTTTTCGTTGATGCGTATATCATTTTCTGTTTGACTACAGAGTTGTCAGGGACAAAGCTGATGAAAATATGCTTGTTCTTCAATTCATCGTTCCTTAAGATAATGTACAAAGATTCTGAGTCGGATAACTCAGATTGGATCAAGTCGAAATCGCTAGACAAGGAAGAAGTTCCCTTAATGGTCTTGTATGGGACCAATCTTTCGCTTTCAATCTTAACTAAGATGGCCCTATCATTTGATGATATGTATTTTTTAAATTCATCAATAAGTTCATTTGTGGCTGAAAGAAACAAAAACCAAATAGGTCAGTATATAAATAAAGAGCTAAAGTATCGTATCGACATTTGAATTGAATTTGTGTGCTTTTTTTTTAGTTCGGACTGGGTATACATACCAGTGATACCTGATTGAGTCGACATGATGTTCTCTTCTGTAAATTTTATGAGATGCTGTTGCGTTGTGTTTTGTGTATATACCAATTGACCAGGATGCTAGAAAACATAGGTAAAATCAAGAGTGAGGTGGCTGTCAATATAGATGCCAGAAAGTTTCCATTGTGAGAGTGAGCTTAGAGATTGAAATTTGAGCGAATGAGCGAGTGAGTGACTGGAGAAGTACAGTGGCTGAAATTTGGTGGGTAGACTATGCTGTCCTACGTGACCGTATCGTGTATAGTTGTTCATACAAGGTAAGGGAGAGGTAGATAACTACCATCTACGCCAAATCATCTAGTATACCAGGTATAGATGAAGGAAGATACACCATCGACTGACTCATGGAAACAAGCGCAAGGAAAGAGTAGTATCTATCGTGTAATTGAAATTCAAGATTCCAGAATTATAAGAAGGTAGCCCATATACGCCTACAGTTTGTGGTGATCTGGCCCCAGTGATGAAGCCGTTTGAGAAACGAAAGAGGGAATCATCTCTGTTTGAAATGCATCCTGTGCTGTGGACTGATTGATATTTAAACAAAAAAAGAGAATATGCAATTCTGAAGTGGGTATTTCAGCGTAGCTCCGTCCTGCTTAATCTCTAAGTAAGTGTTTTTTTTTCGTTTATTTTTTGCTCCAGACCCCTTCGATTCCTACCCAGTGAGTGGTCTACTGGCCACAAACAATTATCCATTACTCAACAGCACTGAAGGTAGCACACAACTCTGTGGCTCCTCCTTTTTTAAGGCAGTTAGTTAGATGTTCTCGAGTCACAACTCATGCACCACGTGCATGTGGGCGCTAAATTTCACTGCAGTTTTTTTTAAGAACTAGTTCAGTGTCGATTTGGTAAATGAACCAGTTGGCACTTTCAGCAGCACTCTACAGTCAGAATTGGCGTATTGTGTGGTGGGATGTGATAAAAGACTTTATTGTAATCGTCTGTTCGGGTATGTTCGCCGATAATTTGTGTGCACCTATGTGATGTAACTCGTGGACTACTCCACAGCACAGTTGAGAGTAATGTATTTAAAAAACAGTGATTTTTCTTTATCCAAAAAAACACATATAAAACAAAATACCCCTTCTCCCTCTCTCCCTCTCCCCTCTGTTGGCCCTATCCAGCAACTCCATTAACGATTTGACTGACCTATATCTGCATCTATAGTCAGATACATCTTTTGATTTCCCAATGTGGGATCTAGAAAAGGTAGCCTAGGATTAAGGAGGATATACTAAAAGTATTAAGAACAGTAATCAACAGCATTTAACTAGGGCATCTGTGCTGCATTTCTGCTGTTCTGGTCCTGCAAAGATGTCTCACAGTATGTGCTTACGTCTCAATAGATCGTTGCAATCGGTTGGTTCACCCCAAACAAGCTCCGTCTACGCAACATCCAACCCCATTAATACACGCAAAGCAAGGCTGTTTTTCTACCGGGCAATGCGGATTTTGATGAGCCACATAGCCTCGCGTTGAGTATTTTCCTTCTTTTATTGAATTTTTTTGTTCTCTGTTTTTTGTGTGAATATTTTAGTGTAAATTCTTGACTCTTGTCTATTCCCATACTCCCTGGCATGATGTGCCGTTTCATTTTTGTTTATTTTAAATAATTTACAAGTTTGCCAACGATTACAGTCAGGATTTTTTCTTCTTTCTGTGAAACTATTGTGTGTTGTCTCTTCAATAGTTAGGCTCTTGGTGCAAGCTACAAGTGACTATCTATAACCTGGTATGCATATTTGCTTCCATGGTTCCTAATATCGCAATACGATCATCTATTTAATTTTTCTGTGTCCAGTAATTTCAGAGAAAATTATATTCATTTCTTTTTCAAAGCAAAATTTCACGTCTCTGTATTCTAGACTCAGTTCCAGTTTCATATAGCGAAATCTTGGAGATATGAAATTTGCTAAATTATTTCAACAAGTCCTGGAGGATGAAGAGGTTCCTAAAGAATGGGTTGATAAAGCAATTCAATATAAAGGGCTTAAGAAAAGAATAACTAAAGTGGTGAATGAATTCGAATCTATAGGATTGAAAAAAGAGGAAATGAAGTTTTCCTACGACATAGAGAAAAGACATCATCAGCTTCATCCTCAATTAAGTTTAAAAGCTTCACCTATAATGGAAGATCGTATACTTCGAAAGTTGAAAGAAATGGATTACACTTATAGAATCAGGCCCATTGACCTTTTACAAACAGAACAAATCACAGAAATTGATTCGTTAAATGAAACAAAATCTGTTATATCCGCTGATAATCCTTTTGATGACAATTTATACTATGAAATAACTATTAATTTACATGAAGATACAAAATTTTTCCAGACGCTATACGAAGAACTAGAGGAACTAAGTGAGTTCAAGCATCAAAGGGAGAAAGATATTTTGGAAGAGGTTGAACAAATAGCCACTATGATAGGTCATGTCGGTTCTCCAAATATTAAAAAGTCTGATATGTATCCTTGGAGACAAATCTTTCAAATGTACATCGAAAATGAAATTTTCTTCGGCACTTCAGAAAGAACAGCAGGTGATAGAAATTCAGAGCAGTCAAAGATTCGTTTTGCTAAATTTCTAGATAATGTGGATCAATCATCTACGTTGAAATCTTTCAAACAGAAGAACTCTTTTGAAGCCTTCATGAGCTTCAAAGCTTTAAATTTAGAGATCTTGAAAGTTTCTAATTTTCAAATGATGAATAATCTTGCCGTGGTTAAAATCCTGAAAAAGTTCGATAAACAAACTAAATTAAACTCCAAGGATATCTTCCCAGATATTATCACCAACTCAAAAGAGATAAACATCATAAACGATAGTGTGGCTAAAGACGTTTGCTCTATCATCGCTCAAAGAATACTTAACATAATCCCTCAAATTGACGATTACACATGTCCAATATGTTGCTCGGTCGCTTTCAAGCCTATAAGATTAAATTGTGGTCATTTATTCTGTGTTAGATGTTTGGTGAAATTGCAAAGATCTGAGCAAGATCACTGTCCTCTATGTAGACAATGTGTTGTGGTGAACGCTGATGAGGGAAATTTGGATGTCGCCCAAATGTCTTACCTGAAGCTCTACTTCCCTAAGGAAGTTAAAGAGAAACAAGCGGAGAATGATAGAGAAATCGTTAAGGAACTATATGGGGGAACTCCTTTAGATCCTGATGCTAAATGTGTCATAATGTAGAATCTTTTTACGTCTAATTTTTTTTTTTTGCAACATTGTTTCTTCTTAATTACTGTTTTTTTTCTTCGTTAACACATCTATGTATATTAGATATTTTAGTTCACTATTTAAATAGCCCGCTTTTTCACACTATTGTTCTTGTCTATCATGTATGTGTTGTTGTGTTACGTTACGTTACATACATGTCTTCTTCCCAGTAAACGCCTAATAATTAAGTAATGTTGCACAGCCTATTTTTGGCAGTGCTGTACACTGTTAGTCTGACATCCTTGAAGAGCAAATACATAAAGGCAATTAGTTGTTGTGTACAGAGAATGGTATATTTGTAAAAAGACACTATTTGACATTGTTTGTGAATGGCACCATAAAAGATTCAAGTTACAGAGACAAAAGTATGGAAGATAAAGATGTTGGAAACAAATATGATCGTCAAGTTCGGTTATGGAACCCTAATGGTCAGCAATCTCTCATGGGCTCTAAAATTTGTCTCATAAATGCAACTACAGAAGGTTGTGAAACGTTGAAGAACCTCGTCTTGCCTGGTGTTGGACAAGTTGTCATAATTGACGATTCAAAAGTAACTGAAGATGCATTATCTTCAAATTTCTTCCTTTTGCCTGACGATATTAACAAAGATAAAGCTCTGTGTGTAGCTGAGAATTTAAATGAGTTGAACCCAGATGTGAAAGTCACTTATGAAACGAATGGACTGAGGGAGTTACTTATTGACGAAGATTATTGGAGGCAGTACACTTGCGTTATCAGTTGTTGTATTCTCGAGGAAGAGCTTGACGACCTTGTGAACTTTCTTTGGAGCCTAGATGTTCCTTTGGTTAACGTTTATTGCTTTGGGTTCTATGGAATGTTGAGAATCTACTATCCGGAACAAAGAATCATTGAAACACATGATAACAGTCTTGAGGATTTGAGACTGGATTTACCCTGGAACGAACTACAAGAACATATTGATTCCATTGATTTCGAAAACTTAAATGAGAAGGAGTTTTCTGATTTACCATATAGTATAATATTGATGAAATTATTCCAACAATTTAAAAAGGAAAATAATAATAAGAGACCTAATGCTAAAGATATGAGGTCACTGCTTAAAGCTTTGCGAAAATCTGGTGATGAAACCAACATGGAAGAGGCCTACAAACGAGCAGCACAAGTTATGAAAAATTCAGAAGAGCTACCTGACAGATTAAAAGAGATATTTGATGACCCAATTTTAGAAGTCATTAACTTGCAAACCCCAATGTTTTGGATATACGTAAAGGCTTTGAGAGAGTTCTACCAGCGTCATAAGACATTACCATTGAGTGGAGTCCTCCCAGACATGACCTCTGACACATTACACTACATTACTTTGCAAAAGATTTGCAGAGCTAAGCATGAAGCTGATAAAAAAGAATTGTTGGAGTCTATATATGCCATTATAGATACAATAGGGAGATCCAGGGAAGATCTGAATGAACAAGATGTGGCTATCTTTGGAAAGAATTGTAAGTTCATGGAAGTTCATAAAGGTTCAAAAATAAAATTCAACTCAGATTTACTGTCCGAATATGAACACAGTGCCACAGTTTTAAATAATATCAACATATACTTAGCCTTTTTATCTCTAGAGAAATTTTATAGAGAGTTCGAGAGGTTCCCTAAATTTTCAGATAAGGCTGAGCTCAGAACTTCGGCTATTTCGATGCTGTGTGAGTACAGCGACATTAAGAACTTCCCTGAGGGATTAGAGCTAATCTTGGATGAGCTCCTAAGATCGGAAGGATGCTCGGTGCACAATATCTGTGCAATAATTGGTGGGATGGCAGCTCAAGAAGTTATTAAAATTATAACTAATCAGTATATTACTTTAGACAACTGTTTGACTTTCGATGGAATCAAGTCTCAAGCTGGAAGCTGGAAGGTCTAAATATGTTAGTGGTCTTGTTGAAGGAATAGCGGTAAGTGTATAATAGTGTATTGTAAGCATGCCCCGTACTTACTCTTGAAATCTAATGTATATGTTAATATCGTGGACAATCAGTTCCCTGACTTAAGTCTATACGATCCTTTCTGTCGTTCCGCGCGCGATGCTGTCGTTTAGACAGGATGAGCGTGCTTTTTTTTTCATTGTCTACGCTTGGTTTAAATTTAATACTTACTAGGTTTAAATCACTATCATTCTTTGATCAATACATTGTAATCGTAGTTAATAGAATTTATGTAGTGAAAATCAATAAATGTATTATTCAGACTCAATTGGACTGCCTAGCACAGAGAAATCGAGGTGGAGACTAAGAACCACAGAACTTGGCGCACAACGATGGGAATATCTAGAGAATGATGACCCAACAGATATACAAACCCTTACTACAAAATATCTCTTAAACGACAAATCATTCCCCAGAAAAGACTTGCCTAAACCAAAAACTGTGTTTGAAGCTGCTAAAAATGGAGCCGATTTTTTCGCAAGTATACAGGATATTCACTCGGGCACTTGGCCTGTTCAATATAAAGGGCCCATGTTTATGACCATTGGATATGTTGCAGCCTGTCATTTCACAAAGACACAAATACCAGACTATAAAGCGATTGAAATGATTAGATATATCGTGAACACAGCACACCCTGTTGATGGAGGCTGGGGCTTACATGAAGTGGACAAATCAACCTGTTTTGGAACTACTATTAATTATGTAGTTTTAAGATTGCTTGGTCTTCCAGCAGACCATCCTGTATGTGTTAAAGCTAGAAGAACTTTGCATAGACTTGGAGGTGCTTTGGGAAATCCACATTGGGGGAAAGCGTGGTTATCTGTGTTGAACCTGTATGACTGGGAAGGAGTCAATCCAGCTCCTACTGAATTATTTGCATTGCCATACGGATTTCCTATTCATCCTATGAAGTGGTGGGTTCATACAAGAGCCATATATATACCCTTGGGTTACTTGTCATCTGCCAAGTGCCAATGTGATTTGGACCCGCTACTAGAAGATATTAGAAGTGAAATATACACTCAGCCTTATGACACGATTGATTTCTCCAAGCATAGAAACAACGTCTGTGGGGTTGATCTATATTATCCTCATACCAAAGTACTTGATACACTGAACTGGTGTATGGTGAAATACGAAAAGTATATCAGACCAAACTGGCTCTTGAAATACTGTAATGAAAAGGCTTATGATTTGATTCTACATGAACTCGACAACACTGAGTATTTATCAATTGCCCCTGTCAATGGAGCCTTTAATGCAATTGTTGTTTACCTTGAAGAAGGAAAAGACTCTGACACTTTCAAAAAATCGATGGATAGAATGAACGAAGAGCTATTTCTTGGCCCGTTAGGAATGACAGTTATGGGTACAAACGGATCACAAGTTTGGGATTGTGCGTTTGCGGTCCAATACTATTTTATCGCTGGTCTGGGGGAACTCCCTCAGTATCATGATGTTATAGTGAACGCTTTCAAATTTCTAGTGAGATCACAATTCGATACTGCATGTGTTGATAAGTCATTTAGAGATCGAAGGGTTGGCGCTTGGCCTTTCTCCACTAAAGAACAAGGTTACACTGTTAGTGACTGCACAGCCGAATCAGTCAAAGCCATTATAATGGTCCTCCACTCTAAAGCTTTTGAAGACGTCCATAAATTATACGATCCAACGTTACTTTACAATTCCATTGATATTCTGCTTGATTTGCAAAATGTTGGTTCTTTCGAATTTGGTTCATTCTCAACCTACGAAAAGATCAAAGCAACCCCATTATTAGAATTGATCAACCCGGCTGAAGTTTTCGGTAACATCATGGTCGAATATCCTTATGTCGAATGCACAGACTCGTCCGTTCTTGGTCTTGTCTATTTCAACAAATATTTTCCCTACAGGTCAAAGGAAGTTAAAACTGCAATTGACAGAGCTATAGTCTATATTATCAATGCACAAAATACGGATGGATCATGGTATGGTTGTTGGGGTATATGTTACACATATGCTGGTATGTTCGCTTTAGAGGCGCTTGCTCAAATGGAATATAATTATGCGAATAACAAGCATGTGCAACTGGGATGCGATTTTTTAGTTTCAAGGCAGTTGTATGACGGTGGTTGGGGTGAAACAATGAAGAGCTCGGAAACACATACCTATGTTAGCACTAAAGAATCGTTAGTTGTCCAAACTGCGTGGTCTTTAATTGGACTAATATTAGCGAAGTATCCACATAGGCATGTTATTGAAAAAGGAATTAGATTTCTGATTGACAAACAAAGAGATTCAGGAGAATGGCTGTTCGATTCAGTTGAAGGAGTCTTCAATCATTCTTGTGCAATTGAGTATCCAAATTACAAGTTCTTATTCCCAATTAAAGCTTTAGGGTTGTATACTAGGCAATATGGGGATCTTGAGCTATAACTAATTTACGTATGTATATAAATATCATAAACAGACACATCTAAATTATGTTCGGTCTCCTATTTTTTTTCTTCTCATTTTTTGTGTGTTGCCGACCAAGTTCTCAACATAGGAAGTGAATAAATTGTTGTCTACCTTAATTTCCTCATGATGTTTTATTAAACAACTGGCGAGCTTCAGCAGTCCATTCTTGACTTGTTTCAAATCGTCTAGTTTGGATATCAAATTCTCAGAATTGTCCTCCAACATTTTATAGTATGAAAGAGGTTGAACTTTGGTCAGAAGTTGATCAATCTCATGGTTGCTATACTTTATCAAGTTATTCAGTTCATCTTCACCTATATTTAAGCTGTCAAAATTAGGGACAGATTTTAAAACCTCTTCTTCTAAGTTTTTCGGAAGTTTATTCATGGTATTATTGTCATAAATATTGCTAAACGTTGTTCTATTCGTAGCCGGTAACACTTCATCTAAATCTATCGGAATGTGTAACCTAAGAAATAACTGCCTCCTAATCAAGGATCTTTTCCAGTTAATCTGTTTCAAAGTTGGTGGCTCTTGAACAAGTCGGGAATATATGCTTGTACATCTCTCCGACAGATCATATTCTTCTTTCGTATTTGAATTATCGAGCAATTTTTCAAGTCCTGTGAACATTGACCCTACAAGTTTATGGATGGTCTCTTTGCTCTCTTTCACATCTCCAGCAAACTTAAACTCTTCGATAACAGCTTCTAACTGATTCGGACTGGGACTTGTTTCTACCGTATTGTCCATTTCTGTTTTAGTATGAAGAGACGGCTCAGGCTCTTCAAAGTCATCGAAATCGTCATCACTTTCGTTGAAATCACCAAAATCCTCGGAATTGCTGTCATCATCATGCCCGTCTCCCTGTAACACTTCTTTATTGATGTTTCGATCGTCCATTTGAGTGTCCAAACCTGAATTCAAGGCACTGAGTCCTTCAGGCTCATCATTGATTTCAATTCCTAAATCTTGTTCTCCTATAATGGTGTCATCTGTGTTTTTTTCGATTTCAGGTTCGTTTTGTGTATACATCTATTCTTAGTCTAAATTATTGCAAGATTACGATTTGGTTACCTTATCCCAATTAAAACGTAAGTAATGAAACACAATTTAGTTGAAAACATATCAAAATTAGAGATAAATACCATAGTGGAGCAGTACGAACTTTGACCATCTCATTGTTGAAGTTTTCTTAATTTTCGTCGCGCGGCGGGAGCCTTATGGCTTTGCTATAGCGTCAATTTAACCGTGAATTCTGCTTTCGAATCACCGCGCCCAGTTTCAGTCCGTTTTCTCGAATATATTGAGTCTTTATTCATCCTATTGCTTGTTTAATTCTAAAAAAAATGGGGTCTTCTGATGTATCTGATTCAGCACCGAATTTCCATTGGTTCTTTAAGAAGCAGATACTACAATAGTAATCGTTTTCCAAAAATAAAAAATAAATGCGATCTCTGAGGATCGAACTCAGGACCTTCAGATCTTCAGTCTGACGCTCTCCCAACTGAGCTAAGCTCGCAATTTTCTTTAATTTATAAAATAAGTAATTTGTACCATTAGTATCAGTAACAATTCTTCCTTTATTTTTTCATTGTCTTTTAGTTTCTCTTTTTCATAAGCGCCACACCCATCATGTTCTTTTTTTCACAGCTCTTTCCAATTCAGATACTATACAAAGGCATGGAATTTTGCTTGTCTTTATAATGTGGAGCAGGGTGGAGCTTTCAGGAAGGTATTAAAAAGGTAACTAGTTCTTAAAAAACAGTTATTCTACTATAAATTATTTCAAGTTTAATTGCATCAAATCGAGTAAAAGCCAATATGTCAAAGCAATTTGGAGATATTGAATTAAATATGTTTTTACGGTCTCAAAATTTTAAATAAAAAATAAGGTTTCTTTTTGATTTCCTTCTTCCTGTTTCCCAGGTTTACTTTAGAGCCAGGTAAATGTTTCTCTGTTTTTATTGCCGTAACTATGACTGTTTTCTATAAGTGACTTATACAGCAGGTAACACACCATAGATACCCTCTAAAATATGCATAACAATAGATGGTTTTGTCATTTATGAAAGTAAATCTGGCAGATTTTGAGAGCCAATTTTAAAATCAAACTTTTTTTGTTACTGCCTAAACCCCAATTGTTTGATTCATCTCTTCATAACATGTTTAATTCAAAAGATAATTAATATTGTAACTACTTAAATATAACAAGTCTTTGCTTTGTTACAAATTCTTGCAGACGAAACGATAACATAATAATTATGGTCGTTGTCAATGTTAGGCATAATTAAGTAAACAAAATTCTTAAGAGTATTCCTGGGAATGAAAAAGAATTCAAAGGATTGGCGTTAACAGCTCTTTTTCTACTGCTGTCTTCTGCCGTGGTCCTTACATTAAGATAGTTTCATTTTCTTTTGTCCCCAACAAGAAGTATTAGGTGTTTTGTGAATATGGACTTTAGCAGTAGATTTCTATTTGTCAATTTTGAAGTGAACTTGCCAGTGAGTAAGGGGTAGCTACTGGTAAACTCCTTGTTGTTTATATCGAGAAATTCTATTTGGTCGCATCAGCTATTCTATCCATATAGAGAACAAGCGCCAAAGAGCTCAAATAACAGTTGATCAAATTATAGTTAGACCTGAAATCTTTGAAATATCCTTGTTTAGCAGAAGAAATATGTGGCTATATCATGTAATTACATCTTGCTTTTCTTCTCTAGAAAATGACTCCTCTATTGACCTACAAAGGTTCAATAGAAATATTAGTAATCTGACTTTCAAACTTTTTAAAACTGTCATATGACTATAGATGTTTTTAACAGAATAAAAGTAAATTAAGGGTGACATAACAAAAAAAAAAAGAGACCTATAAACGCAAAGAATCAACATATACCAAAAGCCAAAAAATACAGAAAAACAAAATAAAATAAAATATTAGCTCGGATTGACAGAAAAATTTCGACAACAGCAGTTACCTGACGCTTGCCATCCGAACTAGCATCAACAGATTACTTATTTCTTTTCTTGAATAGACCAGTAGCAGCTCCTACGACTTTTCCACCAACTTTACCAGCACCACCGACGATTTTGCCAGCACCTTCTACACCACCACCAACAAGCTTACCTGCACCATTGAGAGCAAAATCACCAACGCCAGGTAGATCCTTTTCAGCAGACAGCAAAGTATGGTATTCAGGTTTAAATAGAAATTCAACGTACAACTCACCTGCTGGTTTTCCATCATCATCACGTAAAGGCAGAGTCAGCTCCTGATAGCGTTTAATGAATGGATTCACTTCAGCTAAGTTCAAAACGTACTCACCTAATTTATCATCTTGGTCTAAACCAATATCATAATCCATGACTTTGAATCTAAGAAGGGACCGACATCTGTTATCAATATTGATCTCAGTTTCAGCATTCCAATCAGGATTTAGAGTCTTCTTGATAACTTTTGTTTCATAAACGTTGTCACCGTTCAAATAAACCTTTGTGAATGGATCAGACTTACCATTAGAATCTGCAGCTGGCAAGTCCCTACCTTTGACAATTCTTAAGCTTAATGTACCAGAGTTACCGATAGAGTCCATATCTGGTAGCTTATCAATCAAAATAGGAACCCATCTTGTTTGAAGCTTAATTTGAACACCATTTGATAATTTCAATATTTGCTGTTTATCGTAAGTATTTTCTATCAGTTGAATAGTTGGGATCGTAATTTCAGAAATAGCTGACTTCAAAAGGGTGCCACGCTTATCCTCAGTCAACTTGAAAGTAACAAGGGAATGCTCCAATTCCTTGACCATATACTCACCGGTCATATTAATCTTATTATCTCTAGATGAAACTTTGTGGGATCGAAAGCTGGGATAAGCAATTTTATCAAAGAAAACTTGCAAGTATCCATCTCTAGGGAAGTTACCATCAAAGATGCTGAAAACGCAAACACCAGAATTGTACTCTTTAACTTGAGACAACGGCAAATCAATCTTCAGTTTGGAATCTTCTTCATCGTCATCTTCATCTTCAAAAGTTTCATTCTTCGCACCCGTGTTTCTTTCATCGTCTGACTTATTAACAGCGCTTGCAGTAGCCTTCGATTCTCTTCTCTTATTCTTTTCCAAAATTTCATCTGGAGTCATCACTGGTAAGGCAGGGAAGAATGCCATCGAATAGTCAATAGTACCTTTAGAACCTTTGGCTCTGCGGACTAATCTACCTTGTTGAACTTCGCCGACGGTTTCAACAGGGTCGCCCTTCTCGTTGTAATCAACAAATTCGTTCAATCTAATTTGGAATGAGCCCAACGTTCTATCCTGAGTAGTTCTCTCAACATCCATAGCCTCAATAGTAATTCTTTGATTAGCAGAAGAGACTGGAACATAGATAGCCTCATTGTAAATTGGGTCAACAGTAGACTCTACAGTCAATGTTCTACCACGTTGAACACCGTTCACCAAAATTCTCACATATGGATCAATAGTACCAATTTTTTCTAGATTGATCAAGTTTTCAGCCTTTTGAATATCAACACGCAAGACACCAACAGGTTCAGTGTAACCAGTTGATTCATCACTGCCTGTCAGAGCAACTGAGTTCCAGTTACAAGATAATTTGAATTCACCTAAACCTCTAGCAAATGATAGCCAGTTGTTACCCACATAGGTGGCATCAATGATATCAGTTAGACGCAAAGTAGATGAAGAAACAATCTTTTTCTGTTTGGAATTTTCTCTTAAAATGACACGAACCTTACATTTTGATCTATTAGTAATAATATCTTCATGTGTCAATGCCCAAGAAGCTTCATTGCTGTTCTTCACAACACCAGACGTCAATTTGCTTTCATTATCAACATATAGTTCGGCAAAGACGCTTCCTGGCTTAGATTCATCAGCATTGTAGCCTCTAGCACCTAATAATTGCAAGTTAGCGATACCAGTGTTGAGATCAGGAGGAGGGCTGTATGAGCCATCTGGCAATTCAGATCCTTGTAATGTCTGCATCAATTTCAAGTCGAATGTGACCTCTCCGGCGGGTTTATTGTTTCTCAAAATTGATAAAGTCACATCTCTCAATTCACCCTTTTTCATAATATTTTCCAAATCGTATAACACGGCACCCATAAAACTATCTTTTCTGCCATCAGATTCATTTTCATCATATAACATGATTGATAATGGCTCTGACGAAGAACTGAAGATAATGTTCACTTTTTCGTTCCAAACCGGATTCATAGTGTCAGGAATTGGTTTTGTTTTAGCAAAAACTTGACTACCGAAACCGAAAGTTAGATAAGGATCAATAGTGTTGTTAAAAGTGTCAGCAGCCTTCAAACCCTTGGCATGCTTGACGTTCAATTCCAAAATTCCTAGGGCACCATTCAAACCATTACCTCCAAGCAATTGTTCCAAGTTCAGTTGAAAAGATAAAGGATTGAAAAGAATAGGTCCTGCAAATTTATTAACCATTTCATTGATAAACATATAAATACCCGGGAGACTCAAGAATTCCCAAGCCAAAATTGAGTCACCTCCCAAAGGTTTAGCAATAAAATCAAAACGAGGAGCCTCCATCAAAGAAACATTAACAGTCTGAATATGAGGAAAGTTGGACATCATTCTTAATCTGACTCTAAATTTAGCTTGGAAAGCAGTATCAGAAACAACAAAAGGTAAAGTTAAACCGAATATTTTGGCCTTGACAATGACGCGTTGGTTTGTTCTATTTTTCATTTGTTTAACAGTAGCATCAGCTAGAGTATTTGGAGTGAAGGAAACCCACCAATCCATAACAGTGACATCATCTTCCGTTCTATCCAAAGTTCTAACTTTGTCAATTCTTGGAGGTTTAGTGCCGATAGTCAATGTATGAATCCATAATTGCTTGACGAACGCTGGGATTGGCAATGTAGCCAATATTGGATTGATTTGGTCTGTTGCAATTTGAGAGACAGATGGTTCTAAGAATATCCAATATCTTTCTAATAAGATATTCAACCAATCCATCGATTCAAAGTCATCTTCGATTCGACTAACCGAGAATTCTCTTTGAGCAGCCAATCTCAATTGTAATCTAAATTTTCTAATTGAAGTACGGTAGTAAATAGCGCTTACTAAAGTGACAAAGAAAACAGGCCCAATAGAAAATTTAAATCTCCCTAAGAACCAAGACAAAAACCCACCAAGCAATACAATGGCAACATTATGATACCATTCACCGTAAGCAATATCTGGCAAATAATTGTCAAGAATAGTCGAGCGGGTTAACAAATCCATAATTTCATCATCTTTGGTTAAGGCATCGCTTTCTTCCCAACCGGCAACCTCTTTCCAACCTCTAAAGGCAGAATCATGAGGCTTTCTCTTCTTTTCTTCTAATTCTGAATGTCTTTTCAATAAAGCTTTATCAATTGATTTGCTGATCGGACCATTCAGGTCGAGTTCTTTGATCTCACTTTCCGGTGAATTTGAAAGTGCAGAGTCACGATGTAACTATTAAATGTTAGTTGAAAGAAAAAAATAGATTAATTTCGGGCTAATTGAGTGTAATTAGAAAAAATTGGGATTCTAATCAAACCACTCATCCTGTCTATAGATACATACGAAATGAGGCATAGCTAGTAGACGTGTTCCAAGTTAAATTTGGTTAAACACAACTTAATTCAGCTCAATTCAGCTCAATTCAGTTCAATTCAATTCAATTCAATTGTCAGTAGTATTCACAAACACTAGTAAATATTTACTGCATACCTAGCTGGAAATACAACCACGCTTGACTCAAAGCAGAAAAAAATGACAAAACAAATAAAAGACAACCGATTTGAGAAAACAGAAACTTTTAAGTTGCTTTAAAACCGCCCCAAACCACATAAAATTTCATCAGCGGATTTCTTTCCTCACAGCCTTATTACATAATCAGAGAGAATGTTACTCAGCGCTTAATGTACACTAGTGTTGGCGCGAAAATTCAATTTCGAAAAATTTTGGCGGTAATTTTTTGGAGGTGATTTTGAAATTTCGCAGGTAATAATTTCTGTCATTTTAGAGACCGTTGCGGCTTTTAAAAAGGATTACGTGATCACAAAACAGATCACGTAATACATTTTGATTTTAGTACTGATTGGGTTCAAAGGATTACTCAATGCCTTAGTCAATCTGTTTACATTTCGTTTCTAATGCGACATGTGAACTGTGATACTTTTCCATGT
>PPKM02000084.1:0-45566 GCA_003707685.2 Ogataea pilisensis
AGACAACAGTTTTAAGTTTTTCAATGATTTATCTGAGAACTCAAAGGCTTGTGCGTATAGTTAGATGATTTACACTTGATTGGAAGTATTCCCCATTGCTGAATAAAGAACACATGGAAAAGTATCACAGTTCACATGTCGCATTAGAAACGAAATGTAAACAGATTGACTAAGGCATTGAGTAATCCTTTGAACCCAATCAGTACTAAAATCAAAATGTATTACGTGATCACAAAACAGATCACGTGATTAATTTTAAAAGCCGCAATGGTCTCTAAAATGACAGAAATTATTACCTGCGAAATTTCAAAATCACCTCCAAAAAATTACCGCCAAAATTTTTCGAAATTGAATTTTCGCGCCAACACTAGGCTGTGGGCATGTGCAAAAATGGAAGCTAGCGCCGAACGCAGCGAACAGCGGTGGTTTGGTTTATTTAGCAGATTTCGAGTGGTTTATTGGATGGTCTTTAACAAGTGGTTCTGCTGTATATGGGAATGGTGTTAGCTGTATTACCCTAATTGAAAAGGCCACACGACTCTTAGCCAACGCTATGTCTTTAATAAGAGCTTTCAGCGCTCCGGGCAAAGCCCTTCTAGCGGGAGGTTACTTGGTGTTGGACCCAACTTACAAGTCATTCGTCGTTGCTTTGTCTTGTAGAATGTACGCATGTGCGCAATATACCCCACAGTCAAATGGGTCAACTACAATAACTGTGAGGTCTCCACAGTTCTTGCACGGTGAATGGAGTTACGATGTAAAATTGTCTCATTTAGATGTGAAGTTGAATGAGAAAAACGGCAGAAAGAATCCTTTCGTTGAATCAACCATACGTACGGTATTGCTGTATTCAAGGCCAATTACTGACCTTAATATAACAATTACTATTTTTTCTGATGTTGGATATCATTCGCAAGTGAACTCCAAGGCTAGGTCTTCTAACAATGATTCTAAAACTTTCCTGTACCATGAATTGCCAATCACTGAAGTTGCCAAAACTGGATTGGGTTCCAGTGCAGGTCTCGTTTCCTCTTTAACTACAGCTTTGTTATCTTGTTATCTTGAAGATTTCCAAATTGAAAATACAGAAACGTTGAAGAAAATACACAATTTGTCACAGGTGGCCCATTGTATAGCTCAAGGTAAAGTTGGATCTGGATTTGATGTTGCGTCAGCTACTTTTGGATCAATAGTTTATAGAAGGTTCGACCCGGAATTAATAAACAACTTGATAAATAATAGCAGTAATTCTGCAATTAATTCCGACAAGATGCGTCATTTGGTTGATGAAACAGATTGGAAAATTTCTAATGATAAATGCAATCTACCCAAAGGAATCAAGCTACTGATGGGTGACATTGTTGGTGGCTCGGAGACACCAAAATTAGTGTCTAAAGTGCTGTCCTGGAGAAGAGAAAAACCTGAAGAGTCATTACAAGTCTTGACAAATTTGAATGAAGCTAACATGAGCTTGGTTAATTCATTAGAGTTTTTACAAGTTTTATCAATTAGAGATCCCTTATATTATTCTAATTTGCTTGAAAAATTACATACTTCAAACGTTAAAGAATTAGCTATCTGTCAAGAGCTTGACGTGACACCACTACTAAATATAACAGAATCAATTGATAAAATCCGTTATTATTTAAGAGTTATGACTAAAGAAACAGGAGCCGAAATCGAACCTGTTGAACAAACAGCGTTATTAAACGATAGTCAGTCTTTAAGAGGCGTTTTAGGAGGCGTTGTACCAGGTGCTGGAGGTTACGACGCTATTTGCTTGCTAGTTTCAGAGAAATCAATTCCTGATATCTTATCCCAGACTAAACATGATGACAGATTCAAGAACGTTTCATGGCTGGATTTATGTGAACAGGACGAAGGTATCATGGAAGAAGAATCTTCTGATTTTATTGGATTGCTATGAAGGAGAATTAAATGAATTGTCGACTATGTACGACCCGTAGATTTATTGCATTGGTACTTACATATATATATATATATTTAGAGGAAAAATAAAGTTGATTAATAAAATACATACACAAACTTGAACTACTCGGAGTTCCTTATATCTAGCATATACTCGATAGACAATTGTAAGACGATGCCTTAAGAACCAGCGACTCACAGGATGACCTCCAGGACCTCCACAAAACACCCTGACACCTCTTCAAATGACACAGGCACGTTACTAAATTGACAGAATTTCACCAGTTTGAATTAAGCATCTTTAGCGACGCGTAAACTTTGGTGCATACATATGTGATATATGATACATAGACGTTTGGCGTATAATTGGCTTTCTTTAGTTATACATTCATTGTAAATAGCGGTTAAATGCTGTAATCCAAGATGCCCCAACCACCTTCAGGAGAATTGAATTGTGATACGGTAAATCCGGGGCTGGTTCTATCTGGAAACTCTAATTTCAATCTAGTTTTTTCTGGATCAAACAATGTCCAAAAGATCCACACTTCCGGCTCTTCTTCAGACATTCCTGAAGAGACTTCTTCAAGTTCTGAAGAAGCAGAACATAACTCCACTACTACTGATGTTCCACTTGAAAGCTCTGCTTGCATTGCGAATCTAACCAGTTTGGATCACCAATTGTCTGAAGGCAGCGGAGAACATACAAGGAAAAGGGCAGCGGATCAGGCCGCCCTTGCTGATTCCCAGATAAGGAAAGTAGGTAGACATATGCTTCTTAACTTTGAAAGGATAGGCCCTTCAATTGCTAGACGTTTTTCAGATAGTTCTGATAGCATGGAAGAATTTGAAAATGAGAGGAGTCAAATTGCGATAACAATGCCTGCAGAAGAGCCCTTTGATTTAGCTTCAATTGATAGCTTTGGAATGACGCAGTCTAAATTGGAAGTGATGCGCAAAATTTCCGAAGCTAAAAGGAGTAAAGACCCATTACTGTTCTTTGACCCCAGTTTTATGAATTTACAAGTTGGCTCTGGAAAACTTACACGTGTCCATGTCTGCTATTCTTCTGATGTGGATGTTGACATTGCATCCAAAACACAGGATTCGATTTGTAAAAAGACATATGACTCGGTGCTTGAGTTCTCTGTTGTGACTCATGTACTATGTTCCAACTGTATGTCATACGTTGAATGGTTTAGGGGTCATGGTAATAGAAAAGGAAGATGCGAGTCGAACGTCCGACGCCACTTACGAAGATGCACCGAAAATAATGCCGAGACGGCAACTTCAGGCTCCGAAAATGTACAGAGGGGGGAGCTGGACACGGGTGCCTTAGTAAGAACTACTGAATAGGGATTACGTCGTTGCTTGAGCTCAGATTACATACTCAAGTTGTTGTGATTTTAGATATTATTACAAAAAACAATTTTTAGTCTTCCACAGGTTTCCGCAAATATCTATGATGGCTACTGAAATTGTGTATCCACAATCTTGAAAATTGAAGTTCTTGGAACTGAGTTACTGGTAATTCTCAATATGTTGAAGATTAAACATCAGTCTACTAGTTACGATGTAACAGATAACCAAATAAAGAATAAACCTTTGGAGGTCTACCGCACCGATGGCAAGCAACAAACAGAAAGTCATTAGGCTGCTGCCATTTTGAGTATCACTAGAGTCTAGAAGACGGGAGGAAGACAGGATGATAAACGTCATCATGAGACAATTTTTCGTTCAATGTCGTGGTTCTGGACAGTCTTAGCAACACTCGCAAGTGAGAAAAAAAATAATTAAGGAAAAATTTGCTTTTGTTGTACTCTTCTAACATCAGCTAATTGAAAGTGAATTGCTTGTTTAAACAAATGTTACTCTATCGAACCCAAATTGACTTCATTCGGCAAGCACTAGTGCCAGATTTAAGCAATCTTTTAAGTGAACCACATAGATATGTTCAGAGTGGTGAGCACATAATATAATATAATATATGTATATTATTATTTTTAATATTTATATATTACTACCTTATAATATAAATATTTAAATTGCTTTTTATATAAAAAAAGCTCGGGGTAAGCAGAAGAAGTGGAGGTAGGCAGAAAGAATGGCACAAGAGCTTGCAACAGGAAACCACCACAAGTGGCATGAAGAGTTTCCCCACAAAGTGTCCATTTCACATAGGGCTGGTGCGGAAGCTCGCAAGACTACTTCAACAAGCTTGAGAAAAGTGCTAGTGGAGTTTTACTATGAATTCGAAAACTCGGTCAGTGATCTGTACCTAAAGTATCCCAATTCATTCAGTGTCATGATTGCTACAACTTTGCTAAGATGATGTCTAGTGGCCTCGATCGGTATCACTCAGTTCATATACAAAGTGGGAAATACCCGCAAAGAATATTTCAAACAAAACAAAACAAGAAGAAAATAAATCACATGAACGGAACTCGCATGACATGAATAACAGATGATTAATGAGACTTCGTCTAGTGGAGTCTGCAAACCGTGTCAATCTCTTGATTTCTTCAAGAGATGGTGGGGATCTTCAACACTGACACACTCACAACGGTCCAATGGACAGTAAATAGCTTATTATATATATATATATATATAATCTACATATCAACCATATTACACAGAGATGCACATCAACCAACTTGTTAAATTTAAATTTGTCCCATAAATACCAAAACCAAACAGATTTCCCAAACAGGAAATCTGAAATCTCTTAAGGGTTTATCTCCATTGTTAAGGGAGGTGGTCGAGCCTCATCCACAGGTGGAGAAATGGGTGATTAATTTTGCCTTTATAAGTAGAGTGGAGTCCAGTGACATGGTGTAGTGTGCATTGCACTATATAACATATAGTATATAGTATATGTCATATATCATATAACACCCTATTTGACACCAATACTCCAACACCAGACAATATCTCTTGTGCTTCGGTATAACAAAGATCAACAGTGGAAAAATCACCAATTGGATATGGAAACTCCGCCTTATCGATTTGGACTTGCATTGAAATATGCACATCTTCGGAAGATAGAGAGACACTACACTACACTACACTACACTTCACTTCATTACACTGGACACCCTGAGACGTTTCTAATTAGTAAGACAAGGGTCTGTTGGGACTATATATATACATGTATAGACGTATAGAGATACACATGTGTAAGCGTCATATGTTCTTGTCATCGGTTATTCCTATTGCAATAAACAGCGAAATGGCCCCGTCGGACCAATGCAAAGAAGAGCTCTGTTTTGTGTGTGGCGCATGGCATTTCATGCATACAATAACAATTCAATTGAAATCATCAGAGCGGAGCAATCCTGAATGAGTTTTCGTTTTATAAACATAACATTTCTTTGTTCCTTTTCCAATGTTATTCAACGATTCTTTAAGTTTCTCTTATGTGGTGTTATCTTTTTTTTCCTATATGTGCCATTCTTATCTTGTTATTATGTTTCCCTTCTAGTTTGTTTAAATCTGGTATTACTAATATACTATCAAAGGGAACGTCTTCCCTTCAGTTTCAAATATTCTGATCGTCACTTGTTTAAATTTTTGATTTTTGTATCTTACATATCTTTATACACTTCTTGTTCTTCCTTGTTTGTTTCTACTGATTTTTATTTATTTGAATCTTATACTTCCCGCTTATTGTACGCCTCATTCTAAGGATGCTACTCCCAAGGCCGGTCTCTTCTTCGCCTCCTACAACAGCAACCGCAACCGCATCCCCAACCGCATCAACGACTGATTCTTTAGCTTCTTCAACAAGAACAAACAGCTCTGATTCTACTTATGAATTGAATAGATATTTACCTCCGTACAGATCCCTTATTAATCCTACAACTAGGTATGATTATCGTAGCCATCAGTATATTGATGAATCCATTGAGATCAAATTTACAAACTTATTCAATAGGAAACAACAACGGGTTGAAAACAAGATTAAAATGCAATATCGATCTTTATTGACCCCTTTAAACAATACTAGGAAAAGACTTTTAGATGTTACTTCAGACACATTGTCAATTAAATCGTTCAAATCTGCCAAATCAGTCAGCTCATCTTCAAGGAAAGTGAATACTTCATCAAATTTATTACTTGATTTACCAGACGAATTATCTTTAATGGTTTTCGGCCACTTGGATCAAAGATCTTTGGTATGTTTGTTATACGTCAATAAAAAAATCAACAACTTGGTTAAAAATGAATTGTACAAGAATCCGTACCTTACTTCAACTTATAGATTAGGTCAATTAGTTTATACTTTAAATCTTAAGAAACAGTTAGCGCTAATTGTTCAAACTATTGACTTATCCCATTTGAAAGCCGGTGCTTCTGATGAAGATCAGGTTTTGACTAATCTATCTTCACATTATGAAAATGACTTTGATGCCGCTCTGAACCTAAATAACAATGAAGCTTTAGCAGGTTGGAGAGATTGGAGGTATAGAGAACATCCATTATATGGACAACAACAGCAACAGGAACAAGACCGGTATCTCCAATCACAGAAGTATAGAAGTGGAGCCATCAGTTTTGCTCCATCTTCTTTACATACAAGGCCTAATGTTAGAGCAGGTGGGCGGAAATTATCATCTCCTTCAATAAATTCTTCTATATTCTCAAATTCAAACGAATCTCATGAAACCGACATAGGAAGATCATTCTCTTTGTCGCCTATTCGATCAAGAGCTAAATCGTTCTCAGGCTCTTCTTCCATATCAGGTTCATCTACGTTGAACTCAATCTCAACTCCATCCGTTAAGAACTTAATTAAAACATCTTTCAAGAAGGTATTTAAAACTGCCGGGGATCAAAATCAAAATCAGTCTAACCATCACGTCTCGTCATCGTCTGCTTTATCAGCATATGAAATTTCAGACTTGTATAACTACACTTTACGACAACAATCCCCAAAAATAGAGGAAGGGGAGTTTGATATTCAAAAATTGGAAACCTTGTTGGGATCAAATAATCAGCCATTATTACCACCCTCTAAATCACAACCTTATTCAACTCCACATCCTTTACAAAGCCGTTTCTTGAGCAAATACAGCTTTTCAAGAGACGTACCAATTGGCTATATCTTGCACATTTTACAAGAATGTGAGAATTTACAACACGTCAATCTAAATGGGATATCTTGTACAATTGATTTTGAAATGAGAGATTATGAGTATTTTAACTGGGCAACATGTAAAGGGAAAATCAAGAAATGGGAACCTGTAGAGACATCTTCATCTTTAATGTACGGAACTTTATTACTAGACAAAGAACAACACGAAGCTGAGTTGCAAAAAAAAAGACAAGAATTACAGAAATACAAAACCACAAGACCTATTTACTGGTCTGATACGCCACGAGAGCCTGATTGGCGAACAGGCAGATCCATTAAACTTGACTATAATGCCATTTGGCAAAATTTGATTCAATTGCGCCATTTGAGGAAACTTGATCTCTGCTCATTGGTTTGGTTGGACAAGTTCCCTATCGAAAGTATAATATTGCAATCGAAGTCGAAACATGTGTTGGATTATGTTGATTGTACCAATTCAGGGATGCGTAAGTCCTTAGATTGGGCCACAAAAAGGAAGATGAAAGACTGGAAGAAGTTTTTCAAAGAACAAAATACTAATAATAATAATGTTAGAAATACCATTAATCGTTCCAATAATCCATTGTTAGCTGCTAATAATAATCTAGATGAAAATCCTGTTTATGATACTGAAAATATGGGGTATGAGAATTATTAAAATCTACAGGTTAACCCTCGAAAAAAACACACTAAAAAAAAAAAAAATAGAACACCCCTACATGGTCTCAATGACTCCTACATTGTGTCCCAATGACTCCCACATATTGCCCTGTCCCCCTTTCTAATTTAGTTTGTTTTGTTTTGTTTGTTTGTTTTAAGTCTTTCCGCTTTGCTTTCACATTTGTTTCTCAGTTTTATGAACATCGATTACTTTTTTTTTGCTTAATATCATTTTTAATTACTTAACCTCGTTCGATTCTATCCATCTGTTCATTTGATTCTAGCTATTCGCTTATTTATTCAAACTATTTTAAAAGTTTTCTTTTTCTCTCTCTTTCGCCTATCTGATCGCTCTTTTCTTCTTCCCTTATTCTCAGTTTGATTTCTTGCAGTTCTTGTTTTTGTGTTCATGCTTTGTAACTTCTATTTATTTCCCGTTTTTAAGAAAAATCAATCAGTGGAATCACATCTTAAGCAGTCAACATAGCTTTGGCTTGCAAACTTCAATCAACATTAATTATTGATAACGTGTTATTCGATTCGACTTGAAAAAAATAAAAATCGTAAAAAAATTATAAGTCATAATTTTTCACCTATAATGTACAAAAGCAGCAATCTATCTCTACTCGAGCAGCACAAAAGTTGTTGATATGCTACCGTATAACTGATGTCTTAATATCCCCTAGCCTTCATCATAAGCACCAAACAATTTTAAAATTAAGATTCAAAGATAGTTGATACTTACGTTTACATTTACACTCACACTTAAACAGGTGATACTAGAAAATTTATAACTCCAGTACACCTCAACATGTAACCAATTTGCGACATGGAAAAGAGCTGGGTTGCATTGTATTATGCTACAAAATCAGGAATTCTTATTCTTATGTCTCTTTTCCGTAATCGTTTTATTTTTATTTTTTTGAATTCGAATAAAAAAAGCATCTTTACCGGATTTATTGAAGTTTGATAAAAATTTTCAGGAAGATGAAGAAACTAGAATGTTTAATTTCAAATGAAAAAGCATTTTCAATACACAAGATCTAAAATACTACTTGTGGTTATCGTCTGGTCTCAAATGGAGTGGTTTTTTCTTGTAGAACCAGATCACAAAGTCTTAAACAGGTTTGTATTACAATTATTATAAATAAAATCTCAAAAAAATTAGTTTAAGCAAAACTTTAAACCATGAGCGTTTAAAAGAAGCCGTATTTTAGTAAGATTTATCCTTCCCTCTCCTCCACAATTCAAAAGAAACAAAAAAACCTACATGGTAAATCATCATACATCAACAGATAAGATTAATGAGAATCAATCCATCATCATGCATCGAAAAATAGGAATTAAAGAATATGAGGAAACTCCTCGCCCGGTATTGCATCGACACTTCATGAAGACGCTAGGTGTGATACATGTTAGTACTCGGTTCGATCACAAAAGTGTTCGCTGCTATTTTATTTACTTTTTATTAGACTGAACAAAATTAGTTGAAGTACAGTGAAGTATGCTGAAGTATAGTGAAGTATAGTGAAGTACAGTGATGTTTAGTTTGTCAAACAAATTCACTAAACAGCATGTGGATTGGTGAATTACAAACTATGCGTATTCATATTTAAATGTTGGAAAACATGGGGATGTTGAATCCGGAGTAGACTACAATATTGTATAGCTTCTATACTATTTATTCTACCCCAATTGTCTAATGAAATTTCAATAGACGTAACCCTATATATGTGTCAGTAATGTCCAATCGACTTTTCTCGCGAGCATGCTTTGACGCAAAAAAAAGTAGCACAGGGTATCATCAGCTCTATTGTCACTTTCAAAACAGACAGATCGATTGATTGATCCGTCATCAAAAGATCATCATACGCGAATTTCTTCTGAATGCAACCGAAGCTGGTAGCAACTGAGAAGACGGAGTAGTGAGGAATGAGTGAGTGACTTTACCTGAGGAATGAACAGATGGGCGGTGATATGAGTTGGGATAGTAATTTGTTGTGCTCATGTGGATACCACTCTTATATAGTATATGGAAGCTTGTTGCCGTGGTGGATAGGAATGGATTTGGGGAGCATTTGTTCTATAAGGAGGACCTGTCATGCCCAAAATACTGGCGTGGCTTATTCCGGAGTTGAAGCGGCCCTTAAACGAGGACAGTGGAGGACTAGACAACCTAATTTCTGATACTCTATTTTCACGCACATAGACTTCTAGTTATATATGTATATATACATGTTTATACATATATAAATATATATATATAAATTCTTTGTGCAAAAGATGATAGGTACAAATTCATACAAGAAGTGATTGGCGGCTCAGAAGACACACATTTCCCTGGTGTAACGGAACACGTTGTGATTTCTCAGGTCCTGGCAGGCGAGAACAGCTATGCTGAGTGAGTTAGCTACCTTATTTTTTTTGCATATAGTTATATACATAATATGTATATATACACACACACGTATACTCGAATATATTCACAATAAATGAGTTTTTGATTCCCATTCTCAAGATTCACATTGACATGCAATCCAGTGTAAACAAGTAGCAAAAAGCTGTAGCACGCAGAGACAATCATATCTATATACTATTCGTACGCCACCACATCTACAGGCTTGCTGTCTGGTCTCACGACAGTTCACTCTTTTCTGAACTCATTTTTGAGGCTCGGAGTGTAAGGCCCGAACATAACCAATTGTTAACGGCTACCATGCGTTGGTAACCACCAAGTTTGATTTGAAAAGCTGCTATATACAGTCCCGTGTCATTGTCAACACACCCCGAGGAGCGGAGCGTGGCCTCACACTGCATGATATATAATGTATATGACTCCCATCTAATCTCGAGGGTCGTACACTTGGCCAGCTGATATTAAACAGAACCTGAAGGTGATTCAATACACGTTCGTCTCAAAAGCAAAACACCAACACCATCTCTTAAACAAAACACCACTCACTCCTCATTTCACCTCCCCTCGTCTTAGCCGTAGCCTGGTGACACTCTCCCTGCGGTCGTAGTCCTGCACACCGCGCAAAACCCGCTCCCGCACTCAGATTACGTATACGCACCAGCGCCTGCACTCGCTCTGTTTCTTGTTCTGTCAGGACAAAACGAAGCAAAATGATAGACAAATTCTAAACTATTTGAGATCTATGAAAGCAGAGTAGTTATTTACTACGTCATTCTTTGTTTCCTCCTCGGTGCAAGTGCCTTAGTTTTACAGACATTATTTCAAACGGTGTACACAATTGAAGAATAGCCTACGTCATCTCAAATTAATTCATATTTTTTTGATAAACACGCTACAGGTGAAATTCAAATCATTTCATTACAACGCATAAATCACACCAGTAGAAGTTTGGGAGGTGCTGCTACCTAACCGCATTTGACTTAAAGAAACACACAATTTTGGTTATATACAGCCAATAACGCCATTATAATATAGTACCGTCAATAAGCCTCGGTACTCTACATAAATGGCGAAGAAAAGGATTTCACCTTTCCAGTTTACGACCACAAGGCCTAAAAAAAATGGCGAATCATCATCCAAAACTGCGAGCCTGCCCCAGACTCCTTCAACTACCGGAAAGTCAAAAAGGAGCCGACCGCTGAAAACTTATTCATCATCAGCGACGTCAGCGACACCAGCAACCACACCAACATCGTTGACTAAATATGATATTCCAATTCACTCAACTACTGATTCTCCGGCACCTATTTTCAGACAGATAAAGTTACAAGGGGAACAGAAACAAAGACTCGATTTTATTAATAACGAAATTATGAAATCCATAATACTATCAGGAAATTCTAACTCCCCATCTATTTCGACGCCCGACTCTTCAACTAGATCTTCGATGTCCTCCACAGATAATTTGAAACCCAATGATGATGCACCGCCATTTATACCCGTGCCTGGATATCCTGTCATTCCACCGGGATATTTACCGGTGATGATGTCTCCACAAGGTTTATTGGTGCCCATGCAATTCTGTATAAACCCACATGAGGGTACAGACAAACCAGGGTTCACCCCAATACCAACAAACTCTTATTATCAACTTGAGACAGAGCCCCCAGAGGGTTTGTTCAATAAACTATTGGAGGCCTCTGATAACAATTCTTCTCAGGAGGTACAAAATCGTGCGTCTTTTGAATCGTGGAATACTGGTCAAGCTGTAGGAGAAGAAGATGAAGATGATGATCATAATAACCGCAACAAGGACGTTCATCTGATTGAAGAATCCAATGGCAAAGCAATTGGTCTTGACACACAAATACCCGACCATCGTATCGATTTAATGAAAAGCAAGAGAAATTCAGAAGCGATAAGTACCCAAATTTCGTTTGAACCAACTTCGAAAAGAATTAAAAACCTTGGATCTGATGTCAGACTTGCAGCTTTAAGACTATGCCTGATTTCCGAAAAGTCATTCAAGGCCAAAAAATTTGCGAATCCTACAGAGATTAAATATAAGCCGTTGTTGAAAACATATCGAGAAATTGATCAACTTGAAGATAAGCATACTAATTATACAAAAATAAGGTCCTACTACATTGATAAACTCAATGTCTTATCAAATGAGAACAAACTTGCCTATCCTTTTTACAAGTCAAACAACAAAGCTGATAAATTATTGAATGGGTTAGAAAGAGATATGACGGAGAAAAGAGATTTTGAATTATTGAGAATTGAACTTTATAGACAATACAGAAAAAATCAACTCTTGAATAGCTACTTTGATGAAAGCTTAGAGATTGTAAGTTCAGTGTGTACAGATTATACAACAAGGCTACTTAAATTTAAAAAATTTTTAGAACTGCAAAAAGAAGTTCTCTTGACAGAAAAATCAACATTATATGACGTGAGATCAAGTAAATCGGAAAGTCTTTGGAGATCCTTGCTTACGGATTTACATAAAGAAAGCCAAATCACGCAATACGATAGACACAATAACAGCTTGCCTTCTGTGTCGCAAATAAAGAACAGAACCATACAGCCACACGGGGACTCAGATAACGATAGTTATTCTTCGTCTAGTTCTTCTGCAACAGCAGCAGCAGCAGCTGCAGCTGCTGCATTTGCTAATACTGCCTTGGTAAAAGAGACGAGACAAAAACTTGGAAGATTTGCTTCAAGAACTAAACAAAAATCTACGAAGAATGGCTCGTCATCCAACAAAAATCGTAGAAGTGATCATTTTGCATCATCTGGTATACCAGGACCTTTACATGCCGGCGCATCGTCTTTGTCTTTACCAAACTCATTATCATTGTCATTGTTATCGGCATCGTTAGACCCAAGTTCATCAAGTGGGAAAAGGGAACGAATTCTAAATGAGTTATCTCCAATGTTAACCAGTGAAGAGTTTATGACTCTAACTAACGAAAAATCCAAGACCTATGAGTCTCGTATTCTTAACAATAGTAATCCAGATATAGCTGACCAATCGGAAATCACAGATACAATCGATCACTTCAAGATTCGTTCACGCATGACTGACACATTTGAAGAACAAACATTGCCTAAGAAGTCAATGAAAGAGAGCAAAATGCTAAAAGAGATAGCCACTAACAACGAAACCAGTAAAAGGAAAAGAAACAGCGCATCCAGAGTTGCTCTTGAAAGCGTCTCGATAACAAGAACGCTTGGTTCAGATAGTGATTCGAGGAAAAGATTGGGACCAGGGTCGGGACCAGGAACGGGAAGTGGAGGAAAATCTACCTATGGCTATGACGGTATTGCACAAGCGGGTGATTCTGAAAAGAATATTCCTAGGGATCTTAATATCGAAGACACCAATTTTACAACAAAGCTAAGTCAAAACTATAAAGTGCCGGCAGGTTTAGATAACGATGAAATTGAAAATGACTTGAAGTTGATAGGAAGATAGAGCTTGTGGAAGACTTCTATCTATTGGTTCGATGATTATACTTGAAACCCTTTTACTGCGTCGTTATGTTTCATGCTTCATCGAAAATATAGCTACGTATACTCATATGTATGACTAAAACGCTTACTTATGTAGGAACATGATTCAGTTGCTCAATGACTTGATACACAAACATCATTCCCGTATTCTATATGGCAGATTAATCAAACTACTGATGCTGAGTTGGCACAAAAGGGGGTGAACTCTCATGTAGAATAGGCATATATATGCTTACCCGCCAAAAAAACAAAAACTTGTTAATATTACCTAATCATCAATCTGTTTATGTAATCATGTCGCTTGCATTACCCGGCCTTGGAAATTTCCGTATAATATCATCATTCATTCCCTTATTCCCCCCTCAAAAGAGAGACAGCCTTCACAACCATTCAGTAAATATGGAGGGAGAGTAGTAGTGTAACCACTGCCGACGTTGCCACAGACTAATGAGATGTTGAAGGCATCACCTCACTTGCTGTGTCAGATCTGCGATATTGCATGCGCATTCCAGCTCTTCGCGGTAGTAATCAGCGTTTATTTCCAAGCAGAAACGAAGAAACAGACGGACGCAGAATTACCCTGCTTTTTCTCCCTGCTAAATGACACACGACTCTCGCAGGCTCTTTCTCTCTCCCCCGGGGCGAGCGCCTGACATAATCACACACTCCACTCCCGCACTTTATTACATAAGCCGCCCGCTCTCATTCTCTCGCCCTCCACTCCAAACTGAACCAAACGAACCCAAACAACCACAAACTGGAAACCCAAAAAAATTTTCAAGCTCATTTAAGACTAAAGAGCACTCACCCACCACAACCGGTGAATCTGCAAACCAACTTTTTGGTTTTAAAGAAAAACTTTTTCTCTCTTTTTATCTTAGTTTGCACCTGTACTTTTCTATCCTCTTGAATTTTATCACTAAGTATACTATAAATAGAGAAAAAAATGTCTGAAGAAGAAGTATGTTCATTTTAATAAGTTTTGCTACTTCCATCCTACCGTTTCATCGTCTTCCAATCCTTCGTTCAAGAGTCGTGGGGGGTTCTTTATACTTTCTCTCTCTCTCTCTTATTGACAAGTGTACCTTGAGAGTATTTCAATTTATCGCGATACCATTTGATGATTTTTTTTTTACATTAAAACTTTGATCCCGTTCCTCTTGTCCACTGCTTACTCACAATGAAAGCTAAATACGTGTTCTTCCCCAACCACCAAGCAAAACCTGACTGAATTATTGTCATGAAACGATGACGGTTTTCAAGTATGAGGATGATTGACTTCCTATGATTAGTAGTTATTATCATTGCCGTTGTAGAGAGAAACAGCAGACACTCAACCAGTGGTCAAAGTTTCCATCATTCCACCCAACAACAATAACAACAACTACTCAGACTAAATGTCATCTGCATTGGAAGTTTTTTGCTCACCTATTCTGATATACTAACATTATAATCACTATTTCCCCCCCAATTTTGTCAATATAGCACACTTTCGAGACCGCCGATGCTGGTTCCTCCACCACCTACCCAATGCAATGTTCTGCTTTAAGAAAGAACGGTTTCGTTGTCATTAAGGGTAGACCATGTAAGATTGTTGACATGTCCACTTCCAAGACTGGTAAGCACGGTCACGCAAAGGTCCATTTAGTTGCCATTGATATCTTCACCCAAAAGAAATTAGAAGATTTATCTCCATCCACCCATAACATGGAAGTTCCATTCGTTACCAGAACCGAATACCAATTATTAGACATTGATGACGGCTACTTAAACTTAATGACCAACGATGGTGATACCAAGGATGATGTCAAAGCTCCAGATGGTGAACTAGGTGATAAGATCCAAGGTGACTTCGATGACGGTAAGGACTTATTAGTTACTATCATCTCTGCTATGGGTGAAGAAGCTTGTGTTTCTTACAAGGAAGCTCCAAAAGGTAACTAAATCAATTGACTATTAATCATTTAAAGTTAAAAAAATAATTAAAAATTTCATCTAATATATAATTTTTTTCTCCTCTTGGTTCTAAATATTTGGTTTTTTAAATATTCTTTTATTTGATTTTTAGTGCATTTATTCCTTTATATTAGTATTTTTTTGGGGGAGTAATTTCTATATGTGATTCTGCGTTCTTTCTATTCTTTTTTTCTTGGATTTCTTTGCTGATTTTCCTTTTTAATCAATTTCCTGAAAGACATAAAATTGAAAAAGACTCAGAACTCACTATTTTGTTTATCTACAATGTTATACATTTTTCGATACATCACATGTTGTATTTCATTATTTACTTTAGAATGGAACAAAAATATAAATATACAGAGATGATAGATTAGTAGTAAAGGAACCTTATACCCAAAATATAGGTTTCACTCTATATATATATATATGTCCGTTCTGTCCTCGTACAATCAATCTAATCGATCTATATAACTCAACCTTTCAAGTATAAGTTCTTTACTAGTCTCTTGAAATTCACCAGCCAAAAATAATTCATCTAAAACATGATATATTTTGAAAAAATTGAAAATCAAGTCCAATTCACAAACGTTGTTAAAATAACTATCCAATATTTCCACAAATAAATGAATTATCTCCAAATAACTCAGTTCGTTATCTTGCAAACCAACACAAATTATGAAGAATAAACCATTGTATCTTCTATATATCAACGTTTTGTTGTCAAAATTCACAAAATTAGATTGCTTTTGATGATCTCGTGATGATACTAATTTGTGAACTTTACGTATAATTTGCTTCTTCTGTATGTCGGTAACGTTATTGTACCACTGAGAAATACGTAGTTTTCCTTGTCTGTTTAATGCTATCAAAAATTGAATCGACATTGACTTTATGATATTTTTTTCTCAATACTTTTTGTATTTGGAAAGTTAACAAACGGCAAGAAACAATGTCAAGTAGTGTTATCCATATGGCATGTTTGGTTATCTACACTCAAATTTTGTATACTAACAAATTGGCGTTGCGCGGCATTTGACTTTTACACTTCTACTTGTTCTACTACTACTACTACTACTACATCTTAAAGATTCATGTCCAACGTTTACTACTCATCCACTTAAAAATGGCTCGACAAGTTAGAGCCCCATATCCTATGTGACGTATTTAGGGAATGAAAATATTGAAGAAATGTGGATCAACAGAAGATTCATACAGTCAGTGTTCATTTTCACTTTCACAAGAACTAGAAGAAACTGAACATGACCAAACTTACTTCCATTACCCACCATTACTTTCTCCAGTTCACAGAGACATTTGTTGTTCTTTAGAAGATGTAGCTCTAGAGACTTCGCCCTATAACTTATATGAACAAAATTTGGTGAGAGCAACTGAATTGGTCATCAGACGGATCGACCTTAATTTCCTCGCACGCTGATTTTGGGATCAGATCAATCATCGTCACTTCTAATGTGATTGGAACCGATGTCAAGCAAAAATTGACACCTTTCACTCGATGGTTTGCCAATGATCCTATTTTAATGCACTGTTTGAATCCCGGCTTTACCATGTATGATGTCGATTCCGGCAACGATAGATCTTCAGTTCTAGTGAGTTCTAAAGGCTTACCATTGAAGGTGATTTCTTTGGCGGATGAGAGAATAGTTAGTACTTTGAAATTTAACGATGCGATGAACGATTGATTTTACAATTGCTATTCTATGGGGTTTTCTGAAAATGGCAGAGACCTTTATTGTAGTACGGTTGCAGTGAAAGTCGGTGTTTTTGATTTTGAGTATGGTAAATTGAAAGCTGTACTCTCCGATAAGACGAAGACGAAGAAAACAAAATCTACTGTTTCATGTATTGCTAACTCGGGAAAGATTACAGGCAGCACATTACTAAGATGTGGATTATACAACAATTTTATTATTTCTATGGATTTGAACAGTGGCCAAGTTGTGAATAAGCTTAGGATTGATGAAGGGACAGGCGTTTCTCAATTATTCCGATACGGAAATATGGTTCTTGGAATTAGCAGGAGATCGTCTTACATTCAAGTTTGAGATTCAAGAAAACTAGTGAAGCCTTTGGATGTGAGATTGCACATTGAGCCACATTTGACCACCACCACCACCACCACCAACGCCAACACCAACACTTCTAACTATAGCAATCAAAAAATATACGGAGATTTACAGGATGGTAATCTCACGATGGGGAATCGATCATCAACTACCCAAATAAAAATATGGTCACTTTCCAATAACTTTAAAGAAACGGTCATACAATTAGGTACGAGTAATAGAGATGGTGACAACTATATGAACCTAGGAGTGATTTCAAATGTCAAGTTCAATCCTATATTAGGATCTACATGGTAGCAGTTAGCTATGGTAGCAGAGCGTTTGAAAATAGCGGAGAGTTGTCTATACTTCCTAGTGGAATGGATTTATACTATTCGGAGTAGAATATCTATAATAAGGATGTAGTCAATGTACGGTTTTAAGTATTTAGACGTAAATGTAAACGTAAACATAGGTATACATAAACCTATTTAAAAAAGGGGTAGTCGGCGTCTAAAAATCGGGCAATGAAAGGTCGTGCATCGCGTAATAGCAGATTTGTAATTAATGACATCATTCCTGACATCAGCAGACACTTTTTCCTGCGCGTCTCAATTTTTTTGTTTTTTGTGTTTTTCTCTTCTCAGATTTTCGGACTTTGCGATTCTGAACCAAAATTTTTTTTTTCTCTGCTTTTGCTGTTTTTGGTGAGGACACTTCTGGCGAAGGCAAGGAAGGTTCACTGGTAAGCTTTGTTTCCCAGGTCTAAGTTTGTGCACGATTTATTTTGTGAAGCTAGTGTTCCATCTATTAACCGATCCTTAACTTACCAGAAAAGCTAACTGCACTTGTTTTCACTTGTAATATTCACCCGGTACAGCAAAGAAACACGACTCCAGAGCTTTGTTTCTTTTAAACCTGAGAGACCTTTCACTGAGAATTAACTACCTTGTTCTGATATTTCCTGCTTCCCCCCTGATTTTTTTTTTAATCTCACGTTTTTGACCCATTTACGTTATCACAAGACTCCACATTATACATTCTACAGGGATAAATCACATATACATATACTCACACATATATATATATACCATTATACTCACCCTATTCCTGTTTTCCACTCCACTCCACTCAAAAGACCATCGTTGTTAGAATTTAAATAGTGTACAAAAAGTTTGGTGACACATCCTTACATCTTGCCTTTGTCTCAAGCCTCAGCTCCACGAAGTTGATAAATAACTATAGATAACAGATCCGGTCACAGATAGCCTGATCTCTGCGTGGATCTCTGATACATTTCACATTAGACAGGTAAGCAAAGCCTTATTCGACTAAAAAGGAAGATATATTCTAATGTTTTCTCAAAGTAGTCAAACTACCAACAAGGATCTCAACGAAAACGGAAATAATAAAAGTAGTACGACTATTACTAGCCAACTGTCTCCACTCATTGATAGATTGCTAAGCAATCCAATCGCTTTCCAACCAGCTCGTCATCCTGATAAAGTTACTATTAAACCATCAAGTTATATTACTTTCCAAAGTTCAAAAAACCAAAAATCCAAGGAAAGACCTAATAGCAATATAGATAAGTCTGCCTCATCTTCTACTAATAACAATACTACCAAGAAACTTGAAAAAACAATGGTGAGACCCAAATCTATGGCAGAAGCTGTAGCATTATATACCGGTAAGAAATATTTGTCCAAAAAGGAGAAGAAAGACCAAGAATTCAAAACTAGCAAGCCGCTAAACCAAGCAGATCTTGAGGATCCTGGGGAAGAACTTCTTTCAGATAAAGAATTTATGGGAGACAATGGCAAACAAGATGCTACTACGGTTTACGGTATACGATTTGATGATAACTTAAAATCAGACAAAGAGGAACAAGAAAAAGAAGATGATAATGAAGATGAAAATGAAGAAGACGAAGAGGAGGAAGAAGAAGATGATGACGACGAAGAAGACGATGTGAATTTTCAAACTGCAGAGGAAGAAGACGATGACGAATCAAGCGCACCAACCTCTTCTAACGAAGATGACGATGAAAACTTAAGCGAAGTGGCTGAAGACCCTGAGCAGTTGAGAAAAGATTTGAAGGAAGATCTGTTGAACTCCGATTCTGAAGAACAAGAAGAAGCTGAAGCTAATTCCAATCACGCTGTCTCAAATGAGGAATCTGAATCCGACGACGACGACGATGACGATGACGATGGTGCAGTCGAAGAACGAGAAGAATCTGCTACAGAACCACATCTCGCTACTAAAAGTAAAGACACACCGCCAACATCACCAGATGATGACTGCGGCTTGATTGAAGGCGTGCTGGTCAAGACTAAGTATGATGATAGCGAATTCTATGCAATTGATGAGAAATTTAATGATAGAGGTTCTAATGGCTCTACTAGAATCTATAAATCTTGGAAAGAATTTAAAACGAGAAAGATCCCAGTTGGTCTGTTGAATCACGGTGTTACATGTTATATGAACTCGGCAGTGCAAGCTATGTGTCATATTCCTGCTTTGCTTCATTATTTAGTTGATGTTCATTATGAAAAGTCAAATAAATATGTTGCACCTAACTCAGTCACCAAAGTATTAGCTGACACAGTTGCCAAAATGTATCAAATTGATAACAAAGGGGAAAAAAGAGTGTTACATATTAATCCTAAGAAGTTAATCAATAAATTAGCAGACATCAACTGTATGATGTCTGAGTGGCAACAAGAGGACTCACATGAATACTTCATGTCATTGATGTCCCGCCTGCAAGAAGATTCTACTCCTAAAGGAGTCAAGTTGAACCAAAGTGTCATTTATGATATTTTTGGTGGCCTCTTGAGTCAGACTGTCACTTGTAAGAATTGTGGTCATATTTCAACTACCGAACAAGAATTCTATGACTTATCATTAGGTCTAGATAACCATAAGAAGAGAAATAGTAGCATAATAGATCCACACGAATTATTTGAATTGAAAAATCAGATCGAAGCTGCTAAGTCAAGTAAATCAGATTCCAAACAGCAGTTATCCGAGTTTTTGAAACAAAAAATACTTCAAGAACAAGAATATAGAAGGAGTAGATCTCAAACTCCAGAAACTCAACAGAAATCTCCTTCTCCAGATCCTCAACTTCAACTTCAATTACGACAACAGTCATCACCTGCTCGACAACAGCAACAACAACAACAATCCACTGAGTTGACATCTGTCATTTCTGATCCGCCATCCAAGCCATCACAAGAACAGGCACCTGTGGCACATAAATATTCAATTGAAAGCTCACTTCGTGACTTCTTCTGTCCTGAGCTGCTAAGGGCTAACAAGAAGGAAAAATCTGGATATGTTTGTGAAAATTGTAAAAAGACAACTAATGCAATAAAGATCTCTACCATTGAACGTGCTCCAGAAACGTTAGCAATTCATTTGAAAAGATTCAGGTTCAATGGTACGGCATCAATGAAATTGAAAACTAATGTTTCCTACCCTGACATGCTTGATTTGACTGAATTTACTACAACCTTGGATAAACCCACCAAATATAAACTAAGTTCGGTTATTGTGCATCAAGGTAGATCAGTGTCTTCAGGTCATTATATCGCTCATTGTAAACAACCTGATGGTACATGGGCTAGCTATGACGATGAGTACATCAATAAAATTAAAGCTAGAGATGCATTGAGTGATGAGAGTGCTTATGTGTTGATCTATAATAGGCTGACTCATAGATCTGTAAATATCCCTGATGATGATGTACAAGCTGACCCACAGAATAATTCGTTGTCTAGTCTAAGTTCTTCCCTTGTCAGTAGTTCAGAAACGAATGGTGGTAAGAGAAAGAGAGAGTCTACAGGCAAATTCACAAGCGATCCATTGGTTTTCAAATCTAGAAAAAATAACAATGGAAAGAAAAGTAAAAAATTCCAAAAGAATAGTCGTCGCTGGTGATGTAGCCTTGATGGACAATTGATGATGGTTGTTTATGGAATTAATATGTAAATTATGTTTTTTTTGTTATTCTGTTTTTTTTTTCTTACTCCCTTTCTTCTATACGATCCACTTTCTTTTGTGTGGTTTGATTTAATTCTGCATGCTGGTTCTTCCTTTCTTTGTTCTTATGACATGAAGCTTCAAATTTTTGCGAAATTTAATCAGTTTCCTGTTGCTTCCCCCATCTATCTTTCATTTAATTTTCAATTTTTTGTATTCATGCATATTTTTTTATCGTTAATTTCATTCTCATTAATTGGTATATGTGTGGTTTCGAGTAGCTATAAGTAAACACACTATCTTAAAATTCATAAAATTAGTAATTTTCAGGTATGTATACACAATATCGAACAAACATAGTTTAGGATAAATATAGACATATGTACAAGATTATCAACACAGCAAACAGAAAAGACACGCCCATCACCAACAAAAAATCACACAACCTAATTCTCTTAATCATAAACAAGAATACAAGTGACTTCACAACACAAATTCTTCGAAATAAATAAATAAAAATAATACTAAGCTTCTCATTTCACGACACGAATGCCTAACGAAGTAGCAGAAGAGATAACACTTTTACAGATATCAATCAAAGGAACATCAGCATGCGTCTCGTCTGACTTTTTAACACTAGCAATCTCATAAACATGCTTCAATGAAATCTCAGCAGCAGGTTGGTCTTTGAGCTTCCCTTTACCCTGAACATCAGAACCTTTCTCTAACTGAGTCACCTGCAGTAACAACCAACTCGTAGTAGGCGATTTGATTTGGAATTGAAACGATCTATCTGGTCTGACAATGACCTTCACTGGGATAGGAGTACCAGGATTGTAATGGGCGGTTCTTGCATTGAACTCTTTACAAAAATCGATAGCTTTCACACCTCTGGAACCTAAAGCTGGACCCACTGGTGGAGTTGGGGCAGCTTGGCCAGCTGCGACGATCAATTTGATAGGAACGTTTTTCACTGCTGACATCTTCTTATTATGATTTTGATATGCTGTGTTGTGAGGTATAATAAGTTCGAATATTAGTAGAGAAATAGCTTGAGCTCCTGTCTATCAATATTATCCAAGCTGTACTCTACTGAGTTGAACTGTTCCATTTTATCATACTAGAGAGACCACCCAAAACTGAAAAATTTTGTAAACGTAAGATACAACTGACTAAGGGATTACGTGAGCGTAGTTAGTTATTGACTACGAAAAGCTCAACGCAAACTTACATCTTTACACCGCTATTTGCACACATTTCATTTTATCACCCTTTTTTTTGCGTCTTAATATCTGAAAGAGGGAGATCCAGTAGAGTCATCTAAGCCGATTTCTTTGGTTTATTTTGTGAATTATCTATGTATCTTACGACCAATTTTTCGTTTTCCTCAGCGGTCAGTCATTTATTAATTTAGATACCAGACTAAGTGAAAACTGACAGAAAAGTTAGGACTAAATCATAAATATATCAAAGTTTTAATCTTACATGAGTAACACGAATAAGACAGAAAAAAAAAATAGTACAGACATCAAAAATTGGTGCAGAAAAAGCAATTACAAGAAAACGAAAAAACAAAATCTTTAAAGCATCTATTCATCTAATGTGACAAAATTGGCTGGGAATAATTTTCTTTCACCGTTGAAGTTTCCTAACCACCAATCTTCATCGACTTTTTCAATATCTGTAATAATGTCACCTTCCTTAAAAGTTAATTCATTATCTTCTGATGCGTCGTAGTCATATTCAGCAACAGCAGAAGGACCGTTGGAAACACTTGCTGGTGCAGTTGGAACTTCTTCTGGTAAAGATGCAGATTTATCTGCACCGCCTTCTTGAACAGTAACGTATGAGGCTGGGAACAAACCTGATTCACCAGCACGGTTGAAACCGAACCACCAATCTTCATCCACAAATTTGATTTGAGTTATAGTTTCACCTTCAGCAAAGCCAATTTCATTATCCTCGTCTTTTTCATAATCGTATTCTGCGATAGCTGTTATTAACTGAACTTGAGGTTCCGATTCAGGACGAGCAGGAGGAGGTGGAGCCAGAGCCGGAGCTGCGTCTTCATCTTCTGTCTCGGGTTCAGGTTCAGGTTCAGCTTCTCTAGCTGGAGGAGGTGGAAGTGCTCTTGCAGGTGGAGCTTCCTTTTCTTCTTCTTTCCATTCATCGTCATCATCTTGTTCAGGTTCAGATTCTTCTTTGAATTTGTTAAAAGAAACTGGAGCTGGAGCTGGAGCTGGAGCCGAAGCTGCAACAGGAGGTAGGTTTCTCTTTATTGGAGGAGGCGGGAAAGCACTAACTGGCTTTGAAACTTGCTGTTCTAGTTGTTCCTCTTTTTCTGCTTCAACGTTCAATGCTTCGAATTTAGACTTAACTTCGTTGACATACACTTCATTGTCCTGTTCTTCATCTTTAGAGGTTGAATTGACTGGTATTTCGTCTCTACCAACGTCAGTATATTGACCTTTCTTTTCCGCCCATAATTGAGCTGGAGTCTTACCATGGTCAGCGCCAAAGTTCTTAGAGATTCCACCGACCAAATGAGAATTATCTTTCTTTGGCAAGGCGCCAAAGACTGGAGGCCTAGTACCAAACGAAGGTTGAACGACTTTCTCTTGATATTTTGAGGCGACAGAGTTGGAAGTTTTAGGCTTTGTTAAAGAGGTTAATCCAACAGAGTTTGCGTTCAATGAAACAGAGGCCGTTAGTTTCTCTTTGAAAGGAGCTGGTGTGTTTGTCTTTTCTTTTGTTGTTTCTTCTTCTTCTTCTTTGCCGTTGTATGTTGGCTTGTTAGAAATGACAGGTTCTGATGAAGTTGTGTCTGATTTGCCCTTTCTTAAAGTATCAATATCCACCGTAGTCTTCTTGTAAGCAGATGGCAATGTATCTAATGGGTTTTCTGAGAAATCTCTTTCTGCAATTTCATCTTCCCCATCCCATTCATCTTCATCTTCTTTCGAAACGACTGTTTTTTTGTTAGTGAATGGCTTTGGAACAGCTAATTTATTAGCTGGAACACCACTAATTGAATGTTTAACTGCAGGAGCAGGAGCAACAGGTTTTGGAGTAGGTTTGAAAGAGGGAGAAGAAGAAGAAGCAGCAGCAGCTGGCTTTTGAGTCAAACTTTGAATGGAGTATCTTGCACCTGAAGCGTTACTAACGGTTTTCAATAAATCGTCGACATCTAGATCATCACTATCTCTAGCAGTGACTTGAACATGGTAATGTAAAGTCTTACCAACTTCTGCAATGTTTCCAGCAAAAGAGATTTTTGATTTTATCGGAGCAGAATCAGGACACCAACCTAGTAACAGAAGTTTCTTGACGTCAGAACCGAAAGGACTGACGCTAATGATTCCAAATTGGACTGATCCTTCTTCAAATTCACTAACAAATTCAGTAATGTCACCAGTTCCAGTAGCAGTTGGCTTTAAAGAGGAGTCGGGTAAAGTTGTGTAAATTACATAAGTTGACTCGCCAGAAACGACTTGGTCGTATTCTGCCTTGATCTGCTTAGCATAGGTACTTAGATTTAGTCTCTCCATTGTTTTGTAGGTTTATGATACGATATGATATCTTGAAAAATTTCTGACTGGAGTGGAGAAGAATTGAGCAAAATAAAATACAGGGAGTATATGTTGGATGAACTGCTGTGACATGGGCTATGGCATGGTGAAAGAATGACACGAACAAGGTAAGGTGTATACCAACCAACCAACCAACCAACCAACCAACCAATCAGCCAAACCAGCCAGTTCGAGGCCACTTCGCTTGCCAACAGCCACGCCACGTCAGGCGAGACTCAGGCCAGAACAGGCCGAATTCACAATTCACAATTCACAATTTAACAACAAACAATAGAGCTGAGCTGACCTCCGTGCACCAGCACGCACAGCCTTCGCGAGATCTCAGCCTACATTTTCTGTGTTTCTGTGTGACCTGCCTTTATCTGGCCCGATCTGGACAGTTGCTGTTTCTGTAAGGTACCTGGTGATGTCCAGGACAACGATGTGCTATGCTGTGCTTTGCTATGTTAGCTGAGCCATTTGGTCATTTGGTCATTACTCTCAATCCTCTTTTAACAAGGCCCAGTTCGGTCTTACCTCTTATTCCCCAGTTCAATTCACTTACTCATCTAGACCGACGTCATCAATGACTCAACAGCCGCATCCCGGCCCTCCTTTTTCGCAATTTGACTCAAGTTGACTCAATTATCTCTCGATTACTGTTATCCATCTACAACTAATATATAAGTACAAGATGTTTTCTCTCTGAATAAATATTACAGGTTCTCATTACTTGGAGATTTTTTTAGGTGCACGAAATACTTACCAGATTGGTAATCTTTGAAGCCTGCAATTCACTTAATGGTTGTAAACAGTTTGATGTTGAATTCTCAAAGCACAGCCATAGTTTCTGTTCAATATGATGAGGAATCTGATAGCATTGAATCGATTAGCAACTTTGAATCAATTACCAACATTGATTCACCACAGCCCCTACAGCAACAACATTCTGAGATGATTACTCAGGAAGAACAAGATGAGGTGTATGAGCTACCATTAATAACTTCTACTTCGACAGGTTTAAGAGATCCCGCCGATGCCAAGGATTATATACCCACACAAATGGACAAATCATTATGGAAACAGTTTACTGATAATGTATGGACAGATGTCAATATTTGGACCGAAATATTTTTAATAAATTCTTTAATTTCTGCATTTGTGATTCTCGCTCTTGAATGTTTCTTATTTGGTGTCTTTGTTAGAAACATAGGAGACATGGAGATCGATAACGAAAAAGCCTTATACGATCCAGATTGGAAATTGAAAAAAAGGAACGCAGTGGCTACATATCTTGCATTGTACATATACGCTGCAATTTATCAAGTATTCTATACTACAATAGCACTATATACCAGAAACAGATTCCATTTGTTTTCCTATATCATATTCTTATGCGCAATGGCAGTTTATTCAGGAATTCAATACTACGAATTAAATAAAACATTAATCTACCAATTACCACAACATTCGACTTGGAGAAACGCATGTTTTGCCATTAGTATTGCTGTTATATGTTGTTCGTGCCTCTTGTGCGTCACCCAACTGTACATAGCATGGATCATAAAAGAAAATTTCACACAACAAACAGGGCAGAAGATTGGAGTTGACCTCGCATTAATTAGAGCCAACTATATATTTAACTTGCATCGTGTTTCAATCATGCTTGCTTGGTTCTTTTTTCCGGCATTCACTTTACAATTTATAGTCATCGCATTGGATAAGCACGACCCGGAGTTTATCACTACTGTTGTTGTACTAGTGTTGTCGATCATTCTACTAGTCATTGCAGATTACTCTGCCACAAGAGAAAATGGTCTGGGTTTATTCCTCGTAGTACTATTGTACTTGGGTGGTATTGGATACTTGGCGTTTAAGTTGTATAGATTGTTTACTAAGTACTCTGATATGCCTGGAAGAAGATCCTTGATATCATTTGATATCTTTACCATTATGTTGGCTTTATGGTTAGTGTTTATCACGATATGGGTAAGATTGAATTTCGGCAAAGGTTTGAAAAAAACTTATAGATCTAATTATAAGTTTCGTCGAATTACTGATGACCTTGAAGAGCCATTGAAAGGTGTTGATAGTGAAAAAAATATTGTTCATTTAGTTAGTGATTACAATCAGACACCCCTTAATCGTCTGGACAGAGAAATTGATTTTTGATCTAAAAACTAATTCGCTATATAATCGGTTTTTGTTTAATTCTTCTGTTTTAATTAATATCCTTTTTTTTTTTACCTTCAGTATTTTGAACTGCAAGCATAGGCGATTAAAATGTTCATATCATCGATAATAATAAATAATCTAATTTACTCATCCTAAAGCCAAACATCCGACATCACCCCCTTAAGATAAGAGATTGTCGATTCATCTCAAGAGATACAGTTTCAAGTTACCTCTTAGACTTAGTCAGTTCAGTCCGTTTGCCATTATATCATGGCACTCCTGTAATTTGATACTCGTCACACAAGGTTGTAATGTGTTATCTAATGAGACAATTGTTGTGGTAAACAATCAATCAGTGCCAAAAAGGAAAATTTAGGGATAAACAATAGTGGTGCAGAGATTCACCAGTGATTGCTTAACTGTAGACGCGTCATGGCGTTACGTTATATTTTTTTTTCCATAATAAAGAAAAACCCAAGGAACTCCAATCACAGTTGATTGGAATCAAATGCAGTATCTTGCCAATGAATCACTTAATTAACTAAAAAAAGAAGCAAAAAGTCCTCCTTTTAGCTTGCCTACATTAATTTGTCTGTTATTTTTCAGAAATTTACTTAAAAGAGACAAAAAAAAAGGGGAATGACATTAGAAAAGATGATTCGAAACGAATCGGTAGAACCAGCACATTATCAAAATGAAGATTTATACAAACTAACTGCCACTTCAAGAACCTATGCACGCCAATTTAACTCGATTTATTCTGCAAGAGCTCATCAATTGAAATCCAGAGTGTTACAAATGGCCAACTTGAAATGGAAATCAGAGACTATCAATGACGAAAAAGTGAAATACGTTAACAAGATCTTGGATGTTGGTAATCTGGTACCTTCCTATATCATAGGAACAGTGTTTATTGATATGAAATATAAACCCAATATCTTGAAAGAGGTCAGTGAAAATCTATACGGAGCGCCTGAAGTAAGAGACAGAAGTAAACTTAATAAGTTGGATCAATTAAGACTTGACTCTTACTCAGATCCGAAAAATGATCAAATCATGCTTGAAGATGAGTCTGGTAGAATTGTATTAGATGGTGAACTATTGGACAATATTGTACTAGTCACTGGAGCTTTCGTTGGGCTGCTTGGTATGGAGGTTGACTCAGGAATTTTCATGGTAGTTGACATTGTTTATCCTGCCGCTTCAGAACAAGTTCCAAGACCTTTAGTTTCATCCAAGAATAAGAATGGCAACAAGATATTGCTCTTGTCCGGTTTGAATATGAGTGACAAATGTGACTTTGGACCAATTGAGTTACTCAAAGAGTATGTCATGGGGGAACTAGTCTCTGATAAACAAGATTTACAACTTTTGAAAAGTATAACTAGAATAATTATAGCAGGGAATTCGATAAAGAGTTCCGATTCAGGGGCGAAAGAGATCGCGGAGAAAAATAAGTATCGAGAAGTGAATAAATCTAATTATGATGCCGATGCGCTACGGGAACTAGATAATTTCATTTCTGATCTTCTAATATCTATACCAGTGACGATCATGCCCGGGGAGACGGATCCAAGCGAGATAAGTTTCCCTAAACAACCTTTTCATAAATCATTCTTCCCTAAATCTTCCCAATACGAATCGAATGGATTTTTTAAAAGGTGTACGAATCCTGAATGGTTTGAGTTGGATAACTTAAGGATCTTGGGTACCTCTGGTGAGAATATCAATGATCTATTTAAGTATATGATTCCTAATATAAATGTTCCACTATTAACTTCTGAAGAAGGAGAAGGAGACGCAGACAAAGAGAATTATGAAGGGTTGTGTTACTCTCCAATTAAAAATGAAATCATTAACGAATCAAGATTGAAGCTGATTGAGGCAACATTACGTTGGCAGAATATAATACCTACTGCCCCAGACACTCTTTGGTGTTATCCTTATGAAAAGAATGACCCTTTCACCTTGGAGGAGACACCTCATGTTTATTTTGTAGGTTGTCAAACAAAATTTGAGACATCTGTTGTGGAATTGGCTAGAAAAAACTTTGATCCTATCAGTGTTAGAGTGATTGCCATTCCTGAATTTAGTGAAACTGGTGAAGCAGTTTTACTTGATACTTCTACTTTGGAATGTACATCGTTAAGAATATCATGTTAATGAGTCCCATGAATATGTATTTCTATTATATATATATATATTTATTTACAAGTACGTGTCTGTTAATGGAAAATAAAAAAAAAAAAATCGTCATAACTTTTTTCTACTTTAAATTTTTGGTTCTATTCTCTTCAATGGAACACTGTCACCTTTCTTGAAAACTGTATTTTCACCATAAGTTAAATCAGAACCAATCTTAGAATACTCAATTTTTCTTTTAGCAGGATCGACATTCAGTCTATCTAATAAGAAATTAGAATACGTTGGAATGACTGCTTGTAGTAAGATAAGAACACAACGTAAAGAATCCAATGCTGAAAAGATGATCAAATCTTGTTTCAACAAATTTAAATTGTTCTCTTCGTCAGTTGCCTCTTTTTTTGCCTTTAAAGCCCATGGCCTATGATTATCAAATATTATGTTTATTTTAGGCAAGACAGACCAGATAGTTTGAATCGCTTTATGCATCTCTAAAGAATTGAATAGTTCGTCAGTATTATTATGCAGTGAGTTTATCGTATCATATAATTGAGTAAGATCTTTCTGCAAGGATGCATCACCAGATTGAGCCACAAGGGCAGACACACCTTGTTCGTTATCCAATCTTTTCAAAGCTCTAACAATGCTGAAATTTTGAGATAACGACCTTGTTAACAAGTTACAAAACTTGTCAATAAACTCTGTTCTGGTATTATTCAATTTTTCATGAGAGAAATCACAATCTGTCTCTAAGACAGAATATCTCATCATAAATAGCCTCAAAGCATCCACATCATAATACTCACCAGCTTCGATCGGGTCAACCACATTTCCTCTACTCTTACTCATTTTTCTACCATCCATGAGCCAATGACCATGCACAAACACTTTCTTAGGAGGTTTCAATTCAGCAGCCATTAAAAATGCAGGCCAGTACACACAATGAAATCTGGTGATGTCTTTTCCTATCAAATGGTATAAATCTGGAATCTCTTGTGGTGACTTTGCTGGATACCCAGTTGACGTGAGATAATTTATCAATGCATCGAACCAGACATAGATTTTCTGGGTTTCATCATTTGGAACAGTGATACCCCATTGTAATCTCCATGTTGGTCGAGAAACACTCAAGTCTGTCAATTTGTTCTGTTTCAGTTCATTTAAGATCTTATCGTAGTATGGTTTCGGATGAATGAAATCAGGGTTGGATTCTAATAGTGCAATAATACGAGGCTGGAATTCACTAAGTTTAAAGAAATAATTTTCTTCAGTCTCAAAGCTGACTTCTGAGCCTGTCTCTTTGGAAATCATTTTGATAGTAGAGCCATCTTTAGTTTTTTCACCTTCTGGACTCTCCATTATATCATTCTCGGAATAAAATGTCTCATCGGATATGGAATACCAACCACTATGCTGTCCTTTATATATGTAGCCCTTATCCCACACACTTTTCCAAAAATGTTTCACAGCAATGACATGATCAGAATCTGTAGTTCTTATAAATCTATCGTACTTAATATTACCAAATTCTGCCAGACTTTTGAAGTTAGAAGACAATTCATCACAAAATAATTTTGGGTCCTTGTTATGTGCAGCCGCTGCAGCATTTTGCACTTTTAAACCATGTTCATCAGTCCCTGTTGTCAAGTAGGTATCTTGGTTATTAAACTTCCTCCATCTGTTTTGAACATCAGCTAGTGTCATAGAATAAAGATGACCTAGATGCGGTTTCGCATTGACATAGAATATAGGTGTTGTCAGGTAGTGCGAGAACTTCGATAAGTGTCGTTTTTGACTATTAGTGACTCCCTTCGAGAGATGGGAATTCAGGTTGTTAAGCGTCACCATATTAAAAGAATATGATGATATGTATGTGCTTTATAGGAAAGTCTGGTTGTATATATGTCGTTTTAATGAATGCAACTATTGAATTTGAATTATGATTTAAATCATGTTCATATACTCTATAGTGCCTCGAGGAAATTTATTGTCTGAAATGGAGATGCGGGTAGAGATTATTCTGCAGGTGAAAAATTGTTCCAGAGATCTAGAGATCGATATTCTAATTCAATCTGGTTTCTGAATTAAATGGAGGAATGTCTAACTAATCTACGGGAATATGCGAAGCCAACAACTACAGAATAAACAGATCAGATATTGGATACTCCCAAGTGTTGACTATTCGACTGGTACAACTTAATAATCGCCTACACACCAAGTTCATCTGTATAAAGTACAATTCAGAGATAGTTATATTTTATCTTTGATTCTATTCTTCAAAAATATATCGCTCTATATATGTACAGGACGCAGTATAAAAACAAATAAATAAGAGTGAATTTACAAAGAACACACTCACAGGGATAGGTTGAAATAAAATGACAAAATACATACATCAACTCCTCCTACTTGTCAAACTTCTAGTTTTGAGATCAGTTCTTCTAGCTTCTCCTTACCATGATCTTCACGGACGCAAAATGACTGCTATATTTCTGGTAAAAATTAATTAAATAAATAAAAACAAACACCCAGTTTATTTGGAAATTTCGTCTTTAAATTGTAGCTTTCTGGAATGTCTGTCGAACATATTGGCAAAGTCAGCAACTTTCAAAGTGACTGGATCACCTTCCATAACGGTACTATCTTTGAATGTCACTCGAACAATTGGTTTATTTTTAGATTGGGCGTTCAACAGTTCGAAATCAATGGCGCATATACCTCTTAAAGACGGTGGGATTTGAGAGAGAAAGACTCTGGCAGACTTAGCCTCCGGGCCTAGAGGGTTGAATTTCACAACAACTTTTGTGAAATATTTCGTGATCATTATTATGTAGTGATAGGAGGGGGGAGGGGCAGTTGTACCAATACTTGAGAGTATAAACTCGCCTGAAAACGAGTGAAGATGATGAACAGTCATCTGTTATGTACACATCTTATTCCTTAGTTAGTGTTTCCCAGAATGACGGAGCGACCAGTGAGTGAAAAAATTTGGAGCGGTGGCTAGTGACACACAACGCACTATGGCAGTTATTCCCAGACCCCTCGGAGACACTTGGCAACTTGTCCATGTTTATTTGAGGTGAAAAGTATGTCTGTCTATGTATAAAGAGACAGATCACCCGATCCAGGTTCAGATCCAGATTCAGATCCAGTTCCAGAATCAGCTACAAAAATGAAGAATATAATAGATTTCCTAACCGTGTTTGTTGCGTTCCAGCTGCTCGCAACAGTGCAAGCAAGAGATGGGCCTAAAAAACCTGCTTTCTACACAGACTCTAAAACTATCTACGAGTTGACTCCTTCCAACTTCAATGACGTTGTGATGAAGACCAATCACACCTCTGTTGTTGAGTTCTATGCTCCATGGTGTGGATACTGTGCTCAGTTTGAAAGAGACTACATAAAGGCAAGCAAGATGGCTTCTGATTTCGTCAATTTTGGCGCTGTCAATTGTGACGATGAAAAGAATAAACCTTTATGTAACGACTATAAGATAGAAGGGTTTCCTACCGTGTTAGTGTTCAGGGCTCCAAAGGTTTCATTGTCTAATGCCGACACCAACAAGAAAGCCTTACACAGTAGTGAAGTATACAGAGGTGAAAGAACAGCATCCTCGTTGGTCGAATTTCTCAAAGGAAGAGTAAAAAATTATACTAAAAAAATTGGGTTAAAAAAGATAGACGAATGGATCAACCCTGCTGATAAAACAAGAGTTTTACTACTTACTAAGAAAACCAGAGTTTCTCCAATGTTCAAAAGTTTATCAATAGATTTCTTGGATAGTCTGGAATTAGGTTATAGCTATGTCGGAGATGAAACAACTAGAGTTAGTATTGCTGAGAAGATTCCTCAACTTCCCCAAAATTTCTCAGTTCCGTTACTTCTAGCGATCGAGAAGGGTTCTAACGAAATAACAATCTATGATGCTGAGGACATGTCAAAGTCTAAGCTTGCCGAGTTCTTAAGTCAGTTTGGTCAGCCATTAGAAGGTGAATTCAGTAAAATTGGCACTATTTTGAAAGAGGTTAGAGCTGGATTATACAAGAACGTCAAAGACTTTGTGAGGAAAAACAAGAAAAATGCTGAAGAGTCAATACCAAAGAAGGACGAGTTTTAAATTATAGTGATCTTTGTATCAAGTAATAGGATACTACTAGTTTATTTAGCACTTGTTGTCCGTATGCGTATTCTTATATTGGTAGACAAAGAGTAACGTCCATAGAAACTCAGCGTGTGCACCGTTTGTAGTTGTGTAAAACCACCATCGGCTGTTGCACAGAAAAATCCCCCACAAAATTTGAGTCGCGTACACTCAAATAAAAACAGAGATAAACTAAAAAAAAGATCAAAGCACCACCAAAACCATCCTAGCTCTCTAAAGTCTTGAAAATATCATATCATTTATTTGCCTCTTAATTTTATTGAACAGATCAAACTGCTCAATAACCAATTCGTATTTTGTTATTATCATCATTTAATGATCTTGATCTAATAGTGATCATGGTTGCGTGCCCTATCTGCTCAAAAGAAATAGATATACATTTTATCAACAGACATTTAGATACCTGCACCCTTAGCGCAGGCCAGTCCATTGAAAACAGTGATTGTCAAGATGAAGATCAAACGATAACATCCGACCACTCAGAACCTGCTGCTGATCTGGTACCATCGCCCTCAGTGAATAAAAGCAATTTATTGAGTTCATTACTCAGTGGGAACAAGAACAACAAGAAGAAAATTGTCTTACAGCAACGACAACCACATTCCACGCCCAAACTACATCCAGATCCCTTGACGACGAGATCATCTGATACGGTGATACTTCTAGATGATGATATTTCATCTTCAACGGTTACAACTAACAATGAAGGGTCTGCGAAACATTCCATACCAGTCAGTGTAGACACGCCACCACATAAAGTACAGAAAAGATCAGAACCCCAGCATGACCACGAGTTGGAAAGAAAGCAAAGCCAACAAGATGAAATCAGACTACTTAAAGCACAGTCCCGATTACCATTAGCTGAACGTCTGCGTCCTACAACCCTTCAAGACTATGTGGGTCAGGAACATCTAGTTGGAAAAGGTGGTATTTTGCGTGGTTTCATCGAACATGATAGAATCCCCTCGTTGATATTGTGGGGGTATCCAGGTACAGGGAAGACTACATTAGCCCGTATAATTTCTCAGAGTACAAAGTCCAGATTTGTTGAACTAAGTGCCACTGCTAATGGTATCGCAGACTGTAAGAAGGTGTTTGAAGAGGCTAAAAATGAGATGAAGTTGACTAAAAGGAAAACCATTGTTTTTGTGGATGAGATACACAGATTCAATAAATCACAACAGGATATTTTCCTGCCACACGTGGAGAGAGGTACCATTGTGTTGATTGGAGCCACTACAGAGAATCCAAGTTTCCAATTAAACAGTGCGTTGTTATCGAGGTGTAGAGTGTTTGTATTGAAAAAACTTGAACTTTCATCATTAACGAAGATCATTACGAAGGCATGGATGGTGATCAATCGAACCAGAAAATTAGTACTAAACAAACCTGTTCTTAGATTAAGCAAAGAGGCTATTGAGTATTTGTGTGATATTGCAGATGGTGATTCAAGAAGTGCTTTGAATTTGTTAGAATTGGTAGACTCGCATTTTTTAACCAATTCCGACGTTGCTTTAGATGATCTTGATAACTCTTCTGAACAGACTATGAATATTTCACAATCGTTATTAACCCCTACAAGAACCCCACATACTGTAGAGGTTACAGCCGAAAAACTACGTATGATTCTTAAGAGGACCCATATGGTGTACGATAGAGTTGGTGACGCCCATTATGATACAATCTCGGCATTTCATAAATCAGTCAGGGGGAACAATCCAGATGCAGCAATGTATTATCTTGCTAGAATGTTAAAAGGTGGTGAAAGTCCCTTGTACATAGCACGTAGAATGATACGGATAGCCAGTGAAGATGTTGGAGTACTTGATGAATCATGTTTACCATTTGCTGTAGCTGCATATCAGGCTGTTCAATTTGTTGGGCTACCAGAGGCTGATTTGGCGTTGGCTCATTGTGCCGTGAAGTTAGCTAGAGCACCGAAATCAGTAGAGATTTACAAAGCTTGGGGAGAAATGAACAGGAAGTTAGATAATGATACTGGTTTTGCAGCGTCCCCTATTCCATTGCATTTGAGAAATGCACCTACCAAGTTGATGGACGATTTAGGGTATGCTGAAGGTTACAAGTATCCGCCAAACTTCAAAGATGGCAAAGTGAAGCAAGAGTACTTCCCTGAAGGTTTCAGAGGATTCAAAGTGTTGGATGGTAAGCATTTGGGAGAAGAAATTGATTCTGATTTATTGGACTAGGCAGTTGATGAGATCTACAAGTATATTAATAGTACATTTTCAATGAAGGTAATGCTGATTCTGGGGCATCACAAGAACATGTATACAGAAATTAATTATCTTTGAATATATATGAGAGATCTAGGTAGATCGAAGTACCGCATCGCGTGTGGAAAATTGAATCAGTCAAGCGCGTGGCCATGCAGATGTCTTTCCAATTGAAGCATGTGCATTTATACAGACGTTTAACAAAAAAGCCAAGTGTCTCTGCAAATGTCAGTTACCGCTTTGCAGGATGACAACAGAGATTTGGTGTTACCTGGTTTACCTGAATTAGTTCTAAAATGATGATGATTACCTAAAGATTTTTTTTTTCAGGGTAACCTGACACAAATGGGAAGCTTGAATTGGCGAGGGATCATTAATACATGGTCATCAGAGCAGAAAATGTGCCTCCCACAATTCGTTGTCAGAGGCTGATCCTCGTGAGTGGAATTTATGCTTACACAAACTCACATTTTAACTGTGTATGTTAGTCAGACTTGATCATAAAGTCGAATTTCGAGATGGTTGATTTGCTTAAAAAGCTCTGTTCTTATGTAAAAAGCAAAAAGCAAAGAGAAAATGTGCACTTTTATATGGAAAAAGATTTTCCACCATAATTTGTAACTATACTTTAGTAATACAGGTAGGTAGAATTTTAGATAAAATATTACTGCAAGATGACGACTAATAAGCAGGTAGTTAGTTGTTGTTTCAAAGCCTAATGTGAATCATGTGTGAATGTTGATATTTGGTATGTTGAGCCCCTGCGTAACAGTACAGTACCAGGATATTACATTCTTCTTACTTACTCGATCTACAATTGGATGTGTTTCCAGTTGGAATTGTAGAATACAAAGAGAACACAAGAAGAAAAACAGACACGCACCGCGTCGAGCTGAACGTGTCTGGCTCCCAAAACGCGTAAGATGACAGGAGATTTTTCACCAATTTGTTTAGTCTCCTGTTTTTTTTTTTGTGTGTTTGTTTTGTTTTAAGCCTCAGGGAACGCTCTAGACCGTGATTTACCTCTCTGGGGTTATCTTCATTGTTGGAATGAGGTAGCACAAATATGTTATGGCTTGTCTCCTTCAAACAAGACCGTGATTCTATATAATTAGCCAAATGTCTCGTCACTTCTTTTATTTTGTCTTGTCTCTAACAAAAAGATTCAATTGCTCTTATGGGATACCATAGTATAATTCGCTGTATATACCAGAGAAACTAACCCTAAATAGTGATTTTATCTTAAGTTGTAAGTATCTATCAGTCACCTAGGAAAGAGAACAGACACCAAGCATTGTTAAACGTCCAATTCTCTCAGTTCTTGTTCATCATATACTAACAATCACTGGTTCGTTTTTGGTAGATATTAGAAGTTTTCACCTTTCCCTTCCTTTCCTTCTTTCATTCATTCATCTTGAGTTTTATTCACTCGTCCGTTCATTTTTCATAGAATCTTTTTTTGTCACTTACACAGTCATTCCTTTATCAAGCACTTGAATTAAAGCCAACATTCTTTATTGAAACTTCTCATAACCAAGCTTTCTTCCCTTTTTTCAGCACAACAACTTATACAATTTCAATCACTACAAAAGTAAGATGAGATTCTCAGGTACTATACTAGCTTCCTTGTTGTTATCAACAGCTACAGCAATTCCACTTCCAAATATTTTTCATAATTTGGCCAAAAGATATGACAACTCTTCTGTGCCATTAACCACCTATTTATCTGTCACTGATGGAGCAACTATTACAATCACAGAGCCATGTCCTAAATGCGTTGCGACCGTCTCTAATGCAAACTATGAGATTGCTTGGACTTCCTCTTCAACTTCTTCATTATCAAGTGTTGCTCCTCAATACACTACCTTCAATGCTATTGTTAATGGTGTCACTGTCACTATCACTGAAACGCTTTCTCGGTCGACTTCAGCTACGTCTGCCGTTATTGGTGGTAAGTCCGTTACAGACGATTTGGTTACATCTATATACCAATCTGGCGGCCAGCAAATAACTACATACACTAGAACGTCCACAGTTTTCGTCACTTGGACTCGAACTTCATCTGTTCCAGAAGCTACTACTGCTTCCACTAAAGCTCCAGTTACAACTCCAGCTGATAGTACAAAACCAGGTCTCGCTTCTACTAATACGAAGGACGACTTTGATTCAGTTAACGGTGGCTCGGTTAAGAAAGGTGCCGATATTAATGCTTTACACCAGTCAGTCCAAGCTTCTGCTCCTGCCTCTGCCTCTGCCACTTCTTCCACTTCGACAGGTCCTGCTACCGTGACGGTTACAAAAACCGTCACTAATAACAATTGTCAGCTTAAAACCTCTTCCGAAGCTGACTCAACCATTACTTCGGTTGTCACAGCTACTGCGTACTTGACTGTTCCACTAACTGCTACTGTTCCAATTACTAACTCTGCTGGATCCACAATCACCGTTCTAACAACAGTTACTAAGATTGAAACTGCAGTTCCTTCTACTTATGTAACCACTTTTGTTCCTACTAAATCAGCATCCTTATCGAGCCTTTCCTCCTCAACTTTTTCCTCATTCGTTAGCTCAAATGATACCACAATCACTACATTGAAGACCAACACTCGTTACTCAACTACATACTTATCAGGTTCTGCTTCCCACATACCGTACTATCATTTAGATAGTTCTACTTCTGACAGTACCACTGGTGTGAGTACTGCCTATGATGACGAAAATCTCTTAGTTAAGAGAAGTGGCTCTTTATGGAATTTACTTTTCTAGATGAGAACGCTATTTTAACGATTTGACTTTTTTGCTTGTTTCTTTTTATCGACTTTCTCTTGTCTTTGTGTTTTTGCTGTTCTTATCTTTTTTTTTCGAGCTATTACTTTCTGAGTTTGTTTGATTATTGTTATTTTATCTATATTTTCTTTGATTTCTTACCACTTAGCTTCTTGCCTGATTGTGACAATGCAAAGAACTGTTTCACAATATTCTCCTCTCAATCGAAACGCAGCCCAATGATACAAACGCCGATGACGTTCCAGTGGTAACAATGTGCTTAATGACGAGCATGTACAATCCCTATACCACGGAGCCGTATATTCACAGGAATCCGTTAACTAGTTCAGGTGAAATATGACGAATGGAAAAACAAACAGAACAGAACTCGTCCATTAATCAGGCAAGAAAACTCCCTCTATGTTGGTATGTCAGTAACAGCATATCGGTTACTATTTCTGTAAATGTCTGCTTTTTATTTTTACTTTTTATCTTATATCATGTTATACTACATTCAAATATCATTATCATCTGTAGTTGTAGAATGGCCGTGAGATAGGAAAACCCCACAGTTTGTTCAAAACATCATATATATCAGGGATGCACCTATATACACCACACCAAAATAGAAACTTATGATTAAACGGTAGTTAGCCAGATTCGTGGCAAAATACTGATAAACGCTGGTAAAAACCAAAATCCGCACAACAATTTTGGTGTCTGTTTTTGAGAACACCTTCATCGACTCGCGTAGTTCTACACATCTTTGCATTTCTACATTTTTCAAGTTAAAGTTAGTTTATTGACATTTCAGATGCATCTTATCTACCACTAACATACTTTTATTTACATTTGTTGATCAACACATCAAATAGGTCTACTAATGTCGTTTGGCAATGGATTCATTTAATGATTTTAATGGGAATGCTACACACAATATCAATGTGTTAGAGTTTGAACCAGTGGTTCCTTCATTGAGTTTAAAAAAAACAGATAACACGCACGGCTTATCAGGTAGTAAGCCTGACAACATTGAGGAGAGATCTCTGGCTTCTGGAAAAAAGAATCAAGGTATGTCGTCCTTTAAGACCAGGTTTGCACCGGTGGGTTTGCTTGTCTCAAGCAACTCTACAAAACGTGTAAACGCAGACATGTCAGAAGATGGCTTGCAAATTTCGGAAGCTACTCACAAGAGAAAACGCGATGAACTGAGATATATTCATGCCGACCAGATCGTGTCTAATGTCGGCAAACACGATTCAGATGACTCAGAATCTACCAAAAAGACAACGGGACATTTAGGACTGTCCAATTTCTCCATACTCGACTACAGAGATAGTAAAGCCCTATACTTGACACCTGAAAAATTCACGAAGATGAATACATTTGCAGCAGCTGCAGAATTGAAAGACAAGACTTTATTATTTTATAAGCCTGATTGGCTAGCCGAATTTGCTTCAGATGGGAGATCTGTGATAGTTCATGTTCGATATCCAACTCCAGGTGTTGTTTGCACATTACCAGATGAGGGTAATATCCTAAAAAAAGATAGCGAATTTCGTGATTGCAAGTTTGCATTGGTTACGCATGGTGTTTGTGTGAAATGCAATTATGGTGAGTGGTTTAGAGGACATGGGAATAAGATACGTAGCAACTCAAATTTTAGAGCACATGTCATCAACTGCTACAGAGCGTATCCGAAAAGCAGAAATCGCACATCAAATGAACAGAGGAAGATTGATGCCTCACACTTAAATGTTGACAAACTGTCTTTGAAACTTTACCAAAATTTCAAGCCAAAGGATCAATTCAATTTGAGCTTACAGCTCTTCTGTTTATCCGACAATCTCCCTTATTCCACAGTAGAATCCGTTGGATATCGCCAGAATTTAGAGGCTTTAATTGATTTGTACAGAAGTTCAAAGTCACACGAGAATATGACTTCCGCTGAATTTATAAAGAAATATTGTATGACCAGAAAGACATTTGTGTCACAATTTCATCTTTTCTATGGTACGGTGAGAGAAACAATAACTGAGATGCTTAGTATGGAAACTTCCGTAGCTCTTAGTGCTGATATATGGAAAGGCAAGACTGGAAGTTTTTTAGGGGTCATGGGTAATATAGATGGTAGCCGTGTCATGATTGACTTCATTGATTTTACTGATAAGCCCCAGACTGCTCAGCATATTGCCCAAGCGATAGAAGGTGTTATGGAAAGTTATAAGCTAACTGAAAAAGTGATTAGTATTACTTTAGGTAGTTGCTCTGCTAATATCGATATCAGCGACTTGCGAATCTTGAATGAACAGAGCGATGACTCTTTTACAGATTCAAATAACTCTAAATCGGGAGCTCTGCAGTTCTGTAGTTGCGCCTCGCAAATGTTAAACGCCGTCTCTGTCGACATCATGTCTGGTAGCCTGAGGCATAGTGAAACTTTTGGAACAAATGACGAGTCTGATGTTTTCAATATCTTTCTAGAATTTGGAAAACTTATCCAATCGAACTCCTCTATGTCGAATTTTTGGCGAGAGTTCGTATCTAGTCGAAAACTGGAAATTGCAAATTTTAATCGTTGGACATCCAGTTTCTTTGCGTTTTTCAAATCCATGTTGGAGAATTGGGAGATTATCTGCATTTATTTTTCATACATAGTAGATGGTTTGGATAAGGCTGATATTGAGATGTTGGTGGCAAATGTGGACGAAGAACGCTTGACCAACCTTGAAGGTTTTAGAGCTGTCCAGGCTGCCACTGATATTATTTCATTGAATGAAAAGGAAAAAAATCAAGTACTTCTACTCTTGAAATTACAAGACAAGTACTGCGATTTAAAAGCTCTCTACACCATTATGAGTCAATTTGACAACTGGTTGCTTGAATCGCAGATTATGCAAGACAACAATGTAATGTCTGCAACGAGGATCTACCTTCAGATTCTTGTAATGTTCCAAGCAATATCTGATTTATTGAAGAAAGAGAAAGGGAATTATTTTAATATTGATAAGAGAATGTTCAGATATCCTATTCTGGCCACCAAAGTTCATGTTGATGAAGGAAACTACTCATTGGGCGGTGACTCGCTTGACAAGTCATACGGCTATTTGAATTACCCTGTGGAGAGTGACTCAGACAATGTTTCAAATGACGGGTTCGATGATGAAGATTCAAGTGATGGAGGGTCCAAAGTCCGGGCATATGGGGACCAAGGGTTGGATGCATCGTCAACTGTTCTCAATGACTCAGATTATTCGCTTAATGCCGTTAAAAGTGCGAGCAAAAGACTTAGAAAGAGGCTTCATGATATTTATTGGAAATTTACCGCCTGTTTCAAGAGTGCAAACGTTGATTTTTTGAACTCTGTCTCAGAAGCATACGATAAGTTTGCCGAATATTATAAGGAATTCTTGCAAACTGATATCATGCTACTTGGGTGTGTTTTAAGTGTGAGTCACTCGTTCCCTTTGGTGTTGTCTACTTTGAATCCAACTTCAGTAGAATGCAAAACTGAAGGAATGAATGAGGTTCAACTACAAGAGAGAGTTACTAGGAGTGTGATAAGGCAATGCAGAGTGCTAAAATTTTCGGGAAAGTTGACCAAAGATGCCGTCACAGAACTTGATGAATTCATGAAAAGACGATCTAAGCTGACTTCTCCTGAACAAGTTATGGAAACGAAGGAAATCAAGAATACGCCGAAAACTCCTAGCGTGGACGACAGATATTGGTATGATGACATTTGGTGTTCTTATAGAAATCTTCAGAAAATTTACCGTAGCATCAGAAATGTTCCAATTTCCAATGTCGAATTAGAAAGTTGTTTTAGTACTGCAACTAATACCTTAGACGTGAGAGGTTCTCACATGAGCAATGTGACTTTTGCCGAAATTATGGTCTGTAAGTCGTTGTTTTCACACTGGGGCGATGCTCAAATGTTGTGGGAAATGGATAATACAATCCTGTTTGGTGATCAAGAAAACCTTCGTTCGGAGTCCCCGCCGCCTTGAGAAGTAGGAGAAGACTAATATAAGTTGCAATATACATACTCCAGTATTATATAGAATAGCGTTAGTGTAACTGCGAATGGCGTGAATGCCAACCAGCCAATTGAGTAATTGACAGTTAGGAGTAAATGGTGCACAGATGTAATATTTTCCAGTCGAAAATTAGGCACTCTTGTACCAATTAAATCAACAGGATTGGTCAAAAGTCTTGAATCCCATGCTGTATAGTTTTAGTGGTCTTTTATATTACATAAAATCAAGCAAGAAAACATATATTACAATAAGAAGAAAAAAATGAGTCTTGCAGATCAGCCAAAGTGTCCTGTCGATCACCAAACGAGAGAAGCGTGGGTGAAAAAAGCACAACAATCACAGACTGCTAGACTCAACTTGGAGAAACAGAAACAACTTGAAGTTTCTTTATCAACCCAGAATATACCATTATCATCAGACTCTCAAAATATAAATACAATAACGAACTCTTTCTCAAGTTCTTGGAAATCCACGATATCAAGTCTTTTCTGGGCACCGGTTACTAGTAAAATATCAAATTCCAATAGTTCAGGTGGAGCGTGTCCTGTTGATCATTCCAAGTTACAGGAACAAAAAAAACGTACCAATGGAGCTCCTCCACACGCAGTCCCAGCTGGAACTCCAGAAGATGCCACATGTCCTGTAGATCATAATGCTAGGGAAACCTGGGTGAGTGCCCTTTCTGATAAGCAAGCAACAACTCCTTCCAAAGCTGGCACTGTCATTCAAAAACCGACAGAAGAAGCTATAGAGATACCGGAATGCTCCTCGGATAACTTGGACAAGAATTCTGTTCCTCTGATCACCAGCAACATCGACCTGCCTGAAGACCGTGAAATCTCATCCATCCCACGTACCGGTACAGCGTCTAATTGGGTGTACCCCTCACAGAAGCAATTTTTCAATGCCATGCTTCGTAAATCGTGGAATCCAGAATCTGAAGACATGAAAACAATTGTCCCATTACACAACTTAGTCAATGAAAGAGCATGGGATTACATATTAATGTGGGAGAGAGGTCAAGGAGGTGATGTGTGTGGAGGTGTCAAATTGACTTCTTTCCAAGGTGATTCTAAGAAAGTTACGCCTAGAGCATGGATAGGAAATGTTGTATTTGGTAGAGATTTACCATTTGATAGACACGACTGGGTTGTTGATCGTTGCGGTACTAGAGTTGATTATGTTATTGATTTCTATTCCAAGGTTCCTGGACAAGATGAATCTACTAATCTTGAAGGAAGACCTACGTTTTACTTGGACGTTAGACCCAAATTGAACACTGTTGAAGGTTGTAAGTTGAGAGTTAAGAAAGCGTTTGGTTTATGAGAAGGATGATGTTTGTGAATGGTTTAGGCAAATTGTAAATAGATTTTTTTTATGTACACCATGTTGGTACTTGAATAAAAATAGAAATGTAACAGTTATGATAATTTCGAGCTATATGAGTGTGGATGAGTGTGGATGAGTGTGGATGTGTTTTCTTTTGTTAGAAAAGGCAAGGAAATATATAATATTAATATATGTACAATCTCGAATATATACACTTGCAGAAAAGCAAAACAAAACAATACAAAATAAAAAGATGAACGTTTTTTCTCTATGTAGTTCAAATATAGCTTATAATCATATTCACAGAAAGAAAAAATAAACTGCAAATATTAGAAGACTATTTTTTTGTGCAAAATTGATGATTCCAGAGGGGAAAAAACACAACACAGCTTTTGAGTATTTAGACAGGAGATAGCTAAGATGGAAAAACTGGATAATAGTGCAAGGTTGACAAATGATATACATTTAAAGCTCATTAGATATACTGAGCATATATTCATCACTGATGAGTGACACATAAAAAATAGTGAATAAATAAATGACAACCAGTTGATCAATGATATCAATATTCGAAAAAACTAAACTAAAAATTCTTTCCTAAGTTTCCACCTTTACCAACAGCTTGCATGCTTTCACCAACCTTGACATTAGCTTCAAAATATTTAGAGACACATCTGTCGATACATAAACTTTCGTTTTTAGTTAGGTCACCTTCTTCATAAGAATTAGTGAAACATTTTTTGTGGCATGAGTCGACAAGTTGGTTGAACATAGTGGTAACCATATCAAGTTCTGATTCAGCAGCTTTAATTTTTTGCTCAGATGAGATTTGTGGGGCCGAGCCACCTAGACCTAAGAAAGACATTTGTTTTTATATGTATAAGTATATGTATGTGAATGTAGGCGAGACAACGGTAGAAAGAAATGTCTTATATATATTGATATACAATGAGTTATATCTACACTTCAAACTTTCGTAGTGACATCTGTTTTGACAAATGCTAGTAGTGCCATGACTGTTATAAGATATCTCCCATAATAAAGAGTCTCTTCACCAAATCTGGTAGAGCGAAAGCGAAAAAAAAATTTCAGCTTTTCCAGAATGGATTAGGTAATGATTGTTATGGTGGGGTCTGCTTGCTTACTTGCTTGCTCTCTCTATCTCTGACAAACTCCAGTTGATTTTTGTAATTCTACATCAGTTCATAATACAAAGTGCAGTTTACAGACACACGATAGTTCACAGTCATATCCTATAAAACAGAATCGAGCTCTTTCATAAGAAGTGCTTAGCAAACCCTCCTAATTCCTTTCTTCATCTCCCCTTGCGCTGAAAAAAAAGAAAAAAAATACTTCATTTTTCTCATGAATTTAAAGGTTAAATGAAATGTTTTTAAATTATATAAACAACACAATGGCAGCAAGCTGAAAAATCAAGAACGTCATAGAAATAGTATATTAAGCACATAAGGAGAAATAAAAGTACATCCAGAAGAA